>JAVQJD010072792.1:0-18899 GCA_036023655.1 Nannoperca australis | reverse complement strand
CCCCCCCCCCCCCCCCCCCCCCCCCCCCCCCCCCCCCCCCCCCCCCCCCCCCCGCCCCCCCCCCCCCCCCCCACCCGTGCACCAAGTCGTACCTACAACCTTCTTTTTTTTATGTTTGTGACATCGTCTTATATTGACAATCAAGTAATTTTCAGGCACAAACATTTCAGAAATGTTATGTTGTGAGAAAACAGAGGAGCTTATGCAACAAATTCATCCATTTGAACAAAATCTTGACAATAAAATAACAAAATATTGCAGTAGCCTTATTTACACATACTGTGTAGTTTGCTGCCTCATGGAGTGTTTTCTCCTTGATCCTCCAGTAAATGCTGTTAGTCATTGTTTTTAATTTGTTGTTAGGTCGTGTACACTGATTCATAGGTCTCTCAGCAGTACAGTATTGTAGCTGACATCAAACCAGCTATGCTGCACCTGTGGCTGTGGACACATTTGATTTCAAAATGATCCATGTGATACCTTCTAGACCTTTGAACATTGTCATATCAGTAGGATTCTCTGATTAACTTCGTAATGAACAGGTCACACTCTAAATATTAGTGAACCCACATTGCAGGATGTGTTATAGTCAGATCTGTTGCTACAGTGTTCTCAGATACAACCCTTTGCATCTGCACATTTGTCTCCATGTGCTCCTAGTGTTAGGCAATGTCTGTCCACACCCTGATGTTCTCACATAGCTCAATACTGCACATTTGGAAGTGTTTATCACAGCTAAGCATCTCAGTGCCAGCTCAGTCAGACTAAATAATACAAAGCAAAAAAAAAACTTTGTTTTATTCATTTTCACTCTCATCAGCATTATAACCTGTTAATTCAATAATTTATTCTGTCTACAAACATTCCCTTGTATTAGATATGGATGTAGGATGCTGCACAGGTCATTTGCTGATAACTTATCAGTTCATATTTCCAAACTATGACATCTGTTGTTTACATTGCAGGTCTGTTGATAGAGATTTTCACTTATGTTTAAGCATTTAGTCCTGTGTTTCTCAGCTCTACAAATTACTTAAATTTAATGAAATAGTATAAGCAACCAAGAGTCATAAGATCCAAACAGCATATAACAAATATTATATTCATGGGATGTTATTTAGCTCTATAGAAGATCTTTGTGGAGTAGCGATATCTAAGAAGGTAGGCTGAGGAGAGATTTTTAAATCCCACTATATATAGCTTCACTATATGAATCATATGTATTAGATATCTTCCCTGCACAGGCAATGAGGTTCTCAGTATGATATTTGGGATGTTATAAAGGCTCCCCAAATTGAATCAGAATTCCATGCAGACTTTATTTATGAATATTCATAACTTTAAAATGGAAATGGAGGCTATATTGTTATTGTGTTTGAAATATCTATCCAGCAAGCCTTGTTCTGGTGACTTGTGAGAATGGGCACCCGCTTCAGTAAGCTCATGGAACACCCATAAATTAAAATAAGACCGTCTTTGCCTAAAGCTAGGAATAAATAAATCTGAGTGGTGAACAGAAATAGTTTTTCCTTCATGCAGTGTGATTTTCCTACAGGAGTCGATAGCTATTGTTTTAGCTGCAAAGGTAAGACTTAATGGCTGCACAGATTCAATGCCATTGAGTAATCAGCAGCTTATCCTTCTTTCCAATCAAACTGAGCGAATCTGCCGTATAAAGCATTTACATGTCATGCAATGCACCAACACAAACCTAAATAAGGTTTTTTGTGTGCAAGACTGTTAGTAATAGTATTTCCTGTTACAGTGCCAGCCAGTGTAGTATGTGCCTATTGTCCACACAGCCTTTAAATGTGGATAAAACAGTGCTGCTCCTATAATTCTGCTCTCCAATATATGCCTGAATATAAAGCACAGACAAGCTTGCAATTGAGGGAGCCTGAATGTTCAATACATCAATGTTCCTCATATTTTCCGGCCTTTGATAAAGCTGGTCTCTGCTAGAGTTTGACTGTGGGGTGAAAGCAGCTTCTTGACTATGGAAGGACGCCACAGACAACACTTTAGAGGGGTGGTCTCTACCTGTAATGGCATACTAAAGCCAGACAGGAGGGACCCTGCAGGGGAGATGGGAAGAAAGAGGGTTGACAGACAGACAGACAGACAGACAGACACAGCAGGCCACCACAACAATCTCAGTCTCAACACAGCAGAAAGACAAGGCACTATTACATCAGCCCAGAGGGTGTTGGAGCAGACATTCCCACCCTTGATTTGTCTTTGTTTTTTTCTCTCTCTGTACACCTGCTGTTAAAAAAAACATCACAGCAACTCCAGTTTATCCTAATTATCCACAAATTTACATTTGTTTATGGTTACTTTGTTTTGATTTCATGACTTTCTATCTCCACATGAAAAAAAAAAACCATCAAAATGGAGGCGCAACAAATCCCCTTCTAAAAAATGTCGTGAGAATTGGTTGTATTCTCTAGTTTGTGAGTGTTATTTGATGGAAGTTATTGATTTCTATGTACTTTACTTCCCCAGTGGTACAGCTTTAGTGTAAAAGAACAACAAGCTGACACAAATGGCTCCTCTGAAATCCAGCAGACTTGCCATTGGTAATATGAAGGTACAAATTAAACTATCACAGCAGCCCTGTGTGGTCACTCTTTTATTTTAAAGTGCTAACTTAGTAATCCGTTGCAAATCAAGAGTTTTATCCTTCTTCTTTTTAGCAGCAGAACTGGTTGTTGCTGAAGTGTGCATTGGAGTTCCTTCTTCTGCAAAAGCAAAAAGGATTTGAAGCTTTGCTTAATTGGTTGTTTGGTGCCCTTTTGTCTTGGTAGTTTTGTGAACAATGGGGTACTGGCGATGTAAATCTAATTCCAAAGAGCAATACAGCCTTTCCCGTGGCTAAGAGTTGTCAGCACACAATTAACTTTTGGCGTAACATTGTATACTGTAAAATTGAGTGGCTCCTCAGGGAGCAAGCTGCCACTGGCTGAAGACATTAGGCTATGCTTGTGTTTTATAGCTTTTCACACTGACTGTGAAAGTCCAGGAACAGCAGCTATGCCAGTCACGCCCTGCTGAGGCATTGTGTGCGAGTGCCATGAGGAGACTACCCACAGTCTTATCTTTATCCTATTAATGCAGCTTTTATCGTTGAACTCCATTTGGCTTTACTTCTCATTCTTAAACTCCATTTGACTTCTTGTTTTGACTCGCTTTGTTAATTTTAGGTTGCTGGATATCAAATTGAGCCGGTTTCCTGGTGATTTCAATATGAAAAAGTTTCACTTTTCAAAATATTGAAATTGTTTCACAGTCTATTGATCCTTTGGAGTCTGAGTGAATTTGGTTCTTCGCCATTATTTCTCAGCACGACAGCACACGCCATCATTTTGTAATGTCTTCTTATTGATGAGAAAGGACTTTTAACTAGAGATGTAGAATAGACCAACAATGTGCTGTGTCCATTATGGCGGTCACCTCGGGCCCAGAAGCCAGCTTCAAAGAGAGGGGGCCTCGTCTAACAGGCTACAAGGGACACAGCTTTTCTGTCCTCCTGTGAAGCTCCTCTTTTGATCAGCTCTCTTATCCTGCCTCCACTCCTCTGTCTGGTTCACAAAAATAGCAAATGGATCTATTCTGAGCATTGTGAGAATTTGTCAGCCAACGGAGATGCAACAAGTGTGTGTTTTGAAAAATCTGTAACACATTTTTGTCTCTGTCACACACACACACGGTTTTAAAAATACACACATACACATAAAGACACTGTTTGAGCGATGAGTGATCTCTGCAGGGTTGCCTGTCTCCTGGAGGCAGTGAGGAAGATTTGATGGTAGAGCTACTTCAGGTTAGAAACAGTAAATCCCAGTGAGACACTGACAGCAATCGTCTTTGAGACTCAAACATTACAATTGCGACTCTAAGTCTTTAACCCTTTGGATTGCAAATGTCATTGTGCATTTAACTTGCTAGTATTTTCCAGATCTCTCCAGGTTCACTCAGATAGCAAGGGTATGATGCAATGAGATACAATACAATGGCATTAGTGCTGCAACAGTATGTCGACAAATATTTTTGAAAATAAATTGCTACCGTTTCTTAAGCCAAACTGCCACATTTTATAATTCTGTCACCCTAAATGTGAGAATTTGCTTCTTTTCCTTGTTTTAACATACTAATAAAAACTATACTAAGGCTTTGGACTGTTGGTTGGACAAAACAAGCAACTTACTGGTGTCTTCTTTGGTTTTGGCCCTATGAAATGATAGAATTCAGTATATTAAGTCATGCTATTAGAAAGTGATAAATTAAAATAAGTCATCACCGAAAATACTTAATTGGACAATATCAGGCAAAAAAGTAAGTAAAATGTAAAAAAAAAAAAAAATACATCACAATAGTAACTGATGCAACATCTTCATTTGCTGTAAATATCTTTCAGTCCCTCACTACACTGCTGACACATATTCTTGGCGCTTCTAGGTCTACCAATCAGGTTGCTCTCTTGCTGACCTTTTAATAATAGACAGCTGTCCTGCCAAGGCTCCTGGTTTTTACTGCAGTCTAGACGAGCACTTTGATTATATTGACTAGTTCAATCCATGATCTCCTGTGGAAAACCTTGAGCTGCCCAGAAGTCAAATCAGTCAGCCGGCCCGAGCCGTGCGGCCACCCCGGCACACAAACATCCAGGCTTTCCACTATGAACACGCTGCTTCTACACTTCCCTGAGCTGTGGTGTGTCTCATTTTGGGTTAGCCAGATTTACCAGTCCCCTGCAGGACTGTCTGTCTGTGCCTTGATATAGTAACCCACAATTGGTATAGAAGACAGAGGTGGGCAGCTTCCCGCAGCAGGCCCGCTAGCAGCACAGGGAGAGTCTAAAGATTATGTAAAGTAATTCAGCGAGTGATGAGAGAGGAGCAGGCCACCACTGACAGCAGGTTTAGCAGGTATGTAGGTCACACAAGGGGGAGGCCTCTTTTGCATTTCTTCCCTTCCATGTCTATTTTTGTGTTGTCTCCCTCTTTCACTTCTTCACTTAATCAGTTATTCACTTTTCATCTCAGGATATCCAAGTTTCCTTGCTCTTTTTTTTATCGCCTTTCTTCTGACAAACCACTGTGACTGTCTCACACTACCTTGGACAGGGGGTATAGAAGAGTAAAAAGAGAGATCAAGAGTGAGAGACATTGCCAGTGGAGACAACATTTTTACTGGCCTTCCTGTTTCTTTCAACACTTGTGTCTTGTCAAAGATTTGCCAGTGGTCATTTTCCCTTCATGACTTTTTGCAACATATGTTGCCCCCTCTTTTCTCTTGCCATCTCTCCGTGCCTTCTAATCATCCTCACTTTCTCTGAGTTGTAGCTTAAGCCCAGAGCAGATGGTGTCCTGTTTTCTTTTCAGTCATTCAGAGTACTCTGTGTTTTCTCATCTTGTCAAGCATGGCCCAGGCCTGTGTAATGAGCTTGGGCCTTTTCAGTCGGTTTAGAGGACCCTGACCCAACTTGGAGCCGCTCCACCACAGCTACCACTGCAAGGTTACCTACACCCGCAGGGGAGCACAATGCTACTTAGTGTCCACAACCCCCCAGTCTTTTCTTAGGGAGAAGAAAGGCGGAATATTAATGAAGACTCTTGGCTTTTTAGGAGGATATAAGTAGAGAGGGGCAGTCACAGTGTTTATTGAGCAGGCTTGTTTTCATCTCCCTAGCCTGCAGGTCACAGCTCAGCGCTCTTTAATTGGCTCAGATTGTCAGACAGTATTCCATCTCAAAGCAAAGAAAACTCTGGCTATCAAACACTGAACCTCCTTCCTCACAAAATCCCTTTTCTTCCTGTTGTGAGAATGGCAGCTCATGCAGCTAAGCTATTTCCACAAGTCTGCACTACAAATTTAACATTAACATATGAAAATGGGCTGCTTTCCACATTTACCAGCTCATTAGTTCTTTTGGGTAGGAACCCTTGTTTTGCTTGAGCAGGGAGATGTCTTTAATTATCTTTGCAGTCGGCATATCAGGCCCAAAGCTATTAGCCCATGCAAAGTTCAATGAGGGGCTCTTTGATACTAGTTTAATATACATGGCCCAATGCAGACCAGACCCAAGTCCCTCATAGACCACCCAGTTTACATACTGAAATGAATTCTGCTCTCATCTCCTGAAAGGAATAGAGCTTCTTAATAGATACTGGTACTGACATTTTCCTATCTTATTCTCTCAAGATGAAATGCTGTTAAGCAAGCAGCATCCCTCCTGCTTCATAAAAGCCGCAGAAACCAAAGAGCTTACCAGATATTTGATCAACTCAAGATAAATAGAAATACTTTATGCAATCAATGAAAGAGATTCAGTCTGTAAATGTTTTCTCAATTGTGGTGTGTTCAATTTGGCACACTGTAGTGGCAAACGTTACCGAGCAAATATTGTGAAAAGTGGTTTTAATGGTTTTCAGTAGCTCCCGGACTGAGATTGTGATAGGTCATGTCTATTGTTTGAGTAGGAGCAGCTGGACACCTATGTGAGCTTGCCGAGATCAAAAGCTCCAAGACCTGTTCAGTCACAGCAGACCAGTCTGCATCGCCACGGTTTGGGGATCAAGTGAACAGAAGAAATTCTCCTGGGGAACGGAGACTGTACAGACACTTCTACACCTCCGCACCTCCATTGATTTTTATTCTTTCACCGCTCAAGGAAAGAGAGTTGAATAAAAGACAGGGAGATGTCCTGTGGCTGAGGGACGAAAGGAACCTCCTGTTCTGCCCAAGGCTCCTGTCTGGAACATTAAGCCGAGACAGTTCCCATGCTGCCATGTGGGTGACCCACAGGGACTGCCTCCCCTGTGGGCTGACTGAGCTAGAATGACAAGAACATTAACAGTGGTGTGGAAGCAGAACTGCTGCTGGTCGCCACAAATGCTCTTTGAGGATGATGCAAAATAATGAGAAAATATCATATAAAAGCTACAGCTATTCAAATATATTTTTCATTTATTTATGCAATGATGCTTTAAAACCTTAACTTGCTGTCGCTGTCCAGTTCAGACACATTTTCTATCATGGTCGAATAGTATGGTGCAGTACACTAGTGCTGACCAACAAAACGCTAACTACTGCTTGTCTAATAAATGAATGGAAGGTGGGGGGATGTAATTTTCTGCTTGTCTGCATACGAGGGTGACTTATGCCCAACTCTCTTCCTTCCTCTCCCTTCTCTTATGCGTGCAGATGTTGGCACTCACGCACGCACACACACACATCCTCCCTCTTGAGCTACTGAGGGATTTTCTCTCTGGCATGTTTTCACTGAACTTCTGAAAGTCTGAAGTGACAAGAAAAGTTAAAGAATGTAAAAGTTTGGCAAATGTTGGAAATGTTTTTGATCTCCTGCATGACCTGAAAATTAATCTGTCATGAAACCTTTACTGAAACATCGTGATAACTTGATAGATAACAAAAAGATGAACAGATTACAGCTCTAATATGTGAGAAAATGCAGATCAGATACCCTTTTAAACCCTCAGTATCAGTCACCAGGTTGCCTATCTTTATGGAGACATGTCATGCATGCTTTAGTGTAAGACAGGAGATATAGAAACCGTTATGTTTGAGATCTCCTAAGTATTTGAAGCCCTCTTTGTCTAAACATGCACAATTACCCATTCAGTATACAAATTCTGTTACTATGTGTACTGGTAATTAACATACCAAAATGGAGGGTGGGGTACACTGTCAAGGACCCCTCAGGGTTCTTGTTCCCAGCTTTAAGAACAACTGGTGTTAGCTGTCTAGTTTTCTGCTGAGGGAGTCAGTTCGGTCTACTGTTTTTCTCTTTTCCTTATCAGCCCTCTGTGGACGTCTGCCTCTCCTTCACCAGAACCGTGACAGAGGCCCGTTTTTCTCTCTCCCCCATCTTGTTTATGTGTTTACCACAGCACACTCACATCCTCCCCTAAATGATAGCCCCTCTACTGTCAGCACACAGGAGTCAAATTAGAGAGCCAGGCAGCGTTGCAGTTCCCTCCGAGCTTCAGGCAGGCAGGGGCCACTGGGGCCGCAATCAATTGAAATTCTGAGCTTTTTGCTTTGTCTTGATCAGTGCTGGATATGAGAGGAAGATGATGCTACTCTAGCACCCAGACTGTGTTGTTATTACCTGAGAGAGAGAGGATCGAGGCCAGTGCTTCAGTGAGCTCGTCCTGCTGCACACAGGCATGCTATGCTAGCTGGTATAAAAAGGCAAACATGGAGGTTCTGTTCCAACATGAGTCGCAGCATCAGGCACATTCCACATGTCCCGCCATCAGCTTTAATATCTGTAAAGTGATCATGTGGAGGAGTGTTAATGCATGGTATATAATTTCATGTGTGTGCATAATCTATTACATCACTACTGATGCCATATGTCTGGCTCTCAAACACATGTGGTACATGGTGTGTGTACATGTTTCCTGTCATTTTATTCCATCACAGGAAGATTTGAATCTGGTGGAACATCTGCTTCTTTCATTAAATTATATTTAAGCAGAAAATATTAAAGGATATATCCAGGTTATTACTCCTTGGTTCTTAAAGATGCCAGGGTGAGGAAATTCAAGGGTGAGTGTTATCGAGTACACTGGACATTTAACAAGGCAGACACTTTCAGTTTATAATAGTATTGATAACACGCTTAGCATTTTACAAATTAGAGTTTTGACAATGAATTACCTTGCTATTTTCAGAGCATTGCCAATGGAAATGGTCAAATTTAAAGTATCGGATTGTTGGCTTTAGAGGCAAGTCTAGTTATTCTCGCGGTTTTTGCTATAATAATATCATAGTCAAAGTCATTGCTGAGATCTGTGAACACAACAGCAGAGCAAGAAACAAATGTTCAGATGCACAGACAGGTTGTAAACATGTTGCCATGTTCTCAGATCAATTAGCTTGGTCAATAATAATAATTACTGATAGAAATATGAGCCAAAACTACTAATTAAAAAAATGTAAATCCCCAACCTGATCATTTGAATAGTTTTACAGTTCTGGACAGTTCCATGTCTCAGATCAAACATAAAAAAGTCACAGTGGTGTCTCACATACAATTACAACCAAGGAACCAATTTCTTTAAGGAATTAAATGACCTTGACGGAAGACTTGTTTCTGTAATCATACAGAACATTGAAAACACTTTGGATTCAACAAGTTCTTCTATCATGTCTAAGCAGGGTATTTGTTTACATTATTGCCGGACTGCCTGGGGAGAGTGGTTATTTTTATGGTGTGCTTTGTTTGGATGATTGTTGTTGCAAAGGGGGAGGCGGTAAGGTTTTGCTCAGGGAGTGACGAAGAGGAGTTGTGTGACTACAGAGGTGGCAGGGAGGATAGAGGGGGGGAGAAAGCTGTGTGTGGGGGTGGGGGTCTCAGGCTGCCTTAAAGGGATGGCAGTCTGTAATTAATTTTGCATGCATCTCTCTCCCTTCTCGCATTTGTTTTGTTCTTTTTTAAAGTGTAACTCTTTAGGAAGGCACTGAATACCCAGGTATAAGGGACTGTTCGACATCACGACAAATGTAAATGTGAGGCCACGAGTGTGAAGTTGTTCCTAAATTCTTGGACTGCTTTTGGGATGATCTACTTTTTTGCGCAGAAAGAAAAAAAAACTACCAAGAGTAGAGTTTGGGAAAAAAACTAAATAAATAATTTGTTATACATAAGCATTTCATCACCTGCCTTTTGCATGCAGATGCATGTATGAATTTCCATTAAAGATGAGTTACACGTCTATGTCTATATGTGCTCCACATTACAGATGTCTCTGAGATCAACGACACAGGCACCAGCAATGGAGGTAAGTAAAGATCATGTTTTTCCCTTGAACTACCAACTCTGGCTGCTATGCATCACTGAAATCCTGCCACTGCTGCCCACATCCCTTCCTCCCATTACTTGCTTCCCTGCTTCTGTTACTCATGAGTGGAGGATGTCAACACACCTGCCCACATTTATAACAAATCACAGTACATATTAGAGTTCTGATTACATGTTGGATGCACTTAAATGTCAGTGGTGGGCCAGCCAGCATCAGGAGGCAGTGCTTAAATGTAGATTCTTGTTGAGGTTTACAAAACACAACAATTAAATACTCAGATGTTCACATTCAGTTCAATCCTGATGTCAAAAAGTTCTTGTTAGCTACATTGTAACTCTAAATCCACTTAGCTTGATTCACAGGCTGACATGGCAGAGAAATAGTTTAAGGAAATTGCTGCTTTTCTGAACAGAATGAGGGACAACAGATTGCTTGATTATCACAGCCTGTCCTCATATTTGCACCCTCTTTCCATCTCTATTCTTCTCATTTATCTCCCCTACTCTTGTCTAGAAGAGATGAAAGATCATGTCAAGAGCTCAGAAGAACCTGATTCAATTCTAACTGACAGCATTCAGTCCAAAGGTAAGGGCATGGGGGAAGCACATTTGCTCAATGGCATGCTCTTCTCTTGCACACGCCCCTATTTATAAGCGGATTCTTATTAGTGGCCACAGCTGCTGAATTAAAATTCACTTTATCCGGAGAATCCTTGGCACTGTGCAGCCAAGTGGTACCCAGCTTCACCCTCCTTGTCTCCGTTTCTTCCCCCGTCTGTCTCTATCTCCTGCTCTCTGTAGGGGCAGGCAGGTGCTTTGTACGTGCTTCTCCATGGCCAAATGCATTTGTAAATCCTCTCTACCCATTTCAGGCCCATAGCTATGACCCTGATATTTAGGTATAAACGTGTCAGTGCGTCTTTGGAGATTGAGTGTGATGAATTACCCTCAAACTCCTCTATCAGACGTTTAATAAATCAAGTGTGCAATGCATATTATTTTAACATGCAGCCAACACAGACCGTAGAGGCAATAATCATGCCAATAAATCATATTTGATAAGGATACCACACTCTTGTTATTCTCAGGTCTCCATTGAGATGTAGGGTAATAAGGTGGTATGTAATTTCAATGTAGACATCTGTGGAGAGTACTGAGAATTTCTGTCTACACTTGTTCTGTGTGGCTCTACAGCGTTGTTGAGCCAAAGAATGGGATTCAGAATTGGGCATCGTACATTTTCCAGGTAGAAAAAAAATTCATTAAGCAACTGTTGTGAACAGATTGTCAGCGTTGAATAAATAGGACGGGCTAGCAGCATATGAAATAACTTGGCAGAGACAAACGGGTTGGTGTGAAAAGGAGAGGGCTTATACAATGCCAGACAAAGCGCCAGAGAAGAAAAAGCTTGTTGTCGAGCATGCGTGTGGATCAGGGTAGGAGTGCTGGGTAGCGCATGGTATGCAGTTAAAATTAGCCACAGTGTCAGAATACATGACTCTGGGCAATCACAACAGGCTGCCCTGATTGGACCAAATCTCAATTGATTTGATGGCCATGAAATTTGGTAAAGATCATTCATGGTCCCCAGAAATCTCTCCCCCACCGACCTTTGGTGCCACTATTATGTCAAATCTTCAGATAAACTCTACATTTTCCCATTTCAACTCGTAATGCTCTGAGAGTAGCAAGGCCATTTATTGTTTCTTCCAGAACTGCAACTTAGGCTTGCCACAGAAATGTGTATAACACAGGTTTCCAGCGTACACCAATTGCGTTACTTGCCTACGTACCAGTGCCCACGTTCAGATACATTTTATTTGTAAAATGTTATACTTAGTTTTTTATATAATCTGGTGTTTTATCCACACAATTATTTAACTAAACCAAAGATTTTTTCATATTTTAAATGTAACAATCCCATCATCATATTTGTTGTCTCCTGGCATTTATAGTAACAATTTAGATGTGATGGTATAGGCTTTGAGAGCCTGGTAATTTTTAGTTAAGGTACCTTGAAAGTGCTTGAATTTTAAAAAGCTGTCCAAACCCTGTAAACTGTTAAATTGACAAATCATTTCAGCCTAGCAGAGATTGTTAATTGAAGTTTCCAATCCTAGCTTCACAGACATCTCCTCTACTAAAGACAGAGAAATATAGACGGCATGAGGACAATAAACCGCAATATTAAAGACACAGTATTGAGTAGCAAATGTGTGAACCAGTAATTCAGCCATGCACAATCTAATTTCAGACTGTGAATATGTTTTCCATCCAGACACTGTTGAGAAGAAAGAATGACCAGCTGAGGGAAGGACAATCAACCTCATCTGACAGCCAGCAAACTGTGCGAAGCCAACCCCACTGGTGTCAGACTGGCCCATGTCAGCATGGGCTCTGACACTGGCCCAGGACAACCAGTTACTCACAAGATGCTCACGTTCCCTACTTTATTTAGCATTTTCTCCTCTTTATTAAGAAACTACTCATCCCTGAAGTATGTATGTACTGTATGTATATGTATGTACGTACGTACAAAACCTTACTGTAGGACTTGAACATATCAGCCAGAAAAGATGAGCCATACCTCACTGTGTGTTAGAGTCATACATCATTTTGGTGGGTGCGATGAGATAAACCAGGTTCAAGTCTCTTTATTTGATCTATACCCACTGTGAGAGCATGGCGAAGCTGTCAGAGGACAACAGCCACAGCTCCTACCCGTTGACACTTGAGGCTGGGTGATGCTTAACATCAACCATCCTTTTGTTCTTACAACCCAAATACCACCGCCACAGTCATAAAGCTGACAACACCCTGCATTTGTAGGCCTTTTCAGAGTGCAACACACTGACACCTGCCATGTCTCCTCACGCGCTACTGCAGCTCGAGCTACATTGTTAAGTCAAATCAGCCAATGCCTCGATTCAGACCAGTCTGTAAGGCGGTGTGTCACTCCACGGCCTTTTACTAGGAACATCAGTGATCACATCTGATCAGCCGCTGCTGAAACCGCAGCTTAACTCCTTTTAACAGGAAACTGCTCATCAACACCCGCGCACACTAAAGAGGATGTGAGTGTCTTTTAACAAATCGATTAGTTCTTTTCCCTCTTTTTCTTTGCCGTTTCCAGTGCATGCCAGAAATTGCTTTGAACTTCATCATTACAGGAATTACAGTCGTCTTCGCTTTTGCTTGTCTCCTTACCAGATTGTCTCTAACTGTATTGAAGGAATCTGCCTTATTTCATATCAAACTACAACATCACAATCACAGACGGAAGGAGGTGGTCCGAGTGTGAATTCTTGGTTGTGTATTGCTTGCAATTGATTTGTAATTTTAAGTACATCATGTAATGGCTGATGCCTGTTGTTAATGGTTTTTCCTCAGTTAATTTAGAAAAATGGTTTTGGTTTCTTTTAAATGTTGGTATGATTCATGAATAATGTTCAGTGGTGCCATGCTAAAGATCAGATAAATTACAGTTCTATGAAATGATGCCTTCATACTTTGATGTTTGCTTTGCTAAACTATAACAGAAACGACTAATAAAATTTAAGGTGGAAGCCACGTCTCAGCTTTTAATGTACTTTGTCATGTGTCTTGTTTTTACTTCTTTTGTAACAGTAGCTAATATATTTCGTTCTATTTTCAGCAGTTCATTTCCCCTCAGTTCATACGTGTGAAATTGAACCACTGTAACAAAGCGATCAGTCGTGCGTCTCTGGGACAGAAATAATTAGTCTGTCCTGTGATCTCTGGCATGCTGCCTCTCTGGCCCTCGGGCTCTCTCCTGTATCAAATAAGAAGAGATATCTGGCAGACCCTCTCACCCCAGGGCCCTCCCTCCCTCTGAGAAACTCGCTAATGGCCAGAGACCTCACAAGGAGTTTATAAAAGATTCAGCAGCTCTCCAGGGAAGAACCTCTCTATCAATTGCCTCCCTTATCTTTGAACAAAATGTTATCTTAGCAATTTAAATATGTAAATGTTTACTTATGTTCATAATTCTTTAAGTCACACTTCATGAGTTGGACTGCAATATGTCACAAAACTACTGTAAATATTTTAACAATTAGACATTTTAGAGAACTGTGTAGAACTTTAAAAAAAGGTGACTTTGGCACCCCCAGTGGCCGTGTTAAACAACGGTCTGCACCATGTTTGTCTCCTCATTTAACAAACAAAAATCCATCAGAATCGAGCTGAAAACAAACCTGAGGACGTCCCGAACGCTGTAAAGACTAGACAAACTACATATGCAATAACAAACCGTTGCACCAACAGACAGCTTTCTTTTGATTTTCAGAACCAGAAAGGAGCACATAGACATACCTGATGTAAATATTTAGGCGATACACTGGGCAATATGTAGGCTATGACTGCCGCAGCGTTGCTTGGCAACCACCGAACAAGGACACAGATACTTGCACGTTCCTTTACCAAACAAGATTTAAGAAGAGTTTGCCTTTCTTATTTACACTTCTAGCTATGCAGAAAAGGGAACAAAACTAAGGTAAGCTCACTTAATCCACACCAATCTTTTTTAACTTGTAGTTTTCAGCCCCAACCAACACTGACTCCTGTGACATTACTTGAGGCAATTTATCAGACTTTGCGCAGCTCTCTCTGGAGCCCCAAAAGGCTTTATACAACTTGTTTTCACATATGCAGCAGCTGTAAACAGACTGTGGTGTGTAAAATCAGTGGAGTTCTCTTTAAGATATTTCTTGGGGGGGGGGGGGGTCTTTGTTTTCAGCACTTTTGCCTTTAGAAGCTTACAGTGTAGAGATGGACAGATAACATGGGGAGAGATAGAGGGGGGTAAGATCCCTGGCTGGAATCAAACTGGAGAACTTGTGGTTGTATGGTACGTGTCTTAATCAAACACTAACGGGACACCTCTAAACTTATAATTCACAACACTGCAAATTCAGTCCAACACAGAAAAGAAAAACAATTCCAAACATGTTACCGTTCATCCCAATGCAGGAAAAATAGCAACAAAACAAGCATACTTTCCCCAGAGAAGCGTCGATCAAATACGGGAACATGCTGTTCTTTATTATGGGGTTAAAAAGAACAATATTCAGCCACTGTTGGCCTTTTTGAATAACATAATGGCAAAAAAAAACATCAACAGGTCTCATCTGTTGCTGGGAAAAGCCAATGAAAAACAACTGTCACATCACTTCAGCAGCTACTATGTTTACGTTCCATTAACTTGTCGCATGCCAAGCGATTGTCAGGAGTGATTGTCCCTAGAATGGAGACGGTTTAAATTTTAATGACTTCATTTAAATGTTGCATGTCAGAGCAGAGGGTTCCCTGAACTTGAGCAGTAGGTAATGCCAAGGGAAACAGCTTCATCGCACAGGCTGGCTGCTACGCACCGGCTCCTTGGCATACAAAACACTTCAGGGCTGAAATAACAAACCGCCTATTCCACACACAAAAAAAAAAAAAAAACAGCCTGCTGTCCTAGTTTACACCTAACAATGTTGGATTCTTTTGGCTTACATCAGAGTTGTGAGGCTGGAACTGTTCACATTGTTAAGGCACTGCAAAAGACATCTCACAGGCACTATCTGTATCTACACATTCAAAAAAACTATATGAACACGATAAGTTTTTATGCATTTGACAGTAGTGTTACGATGTTTACTTATTTTCCAGATGAAAGCTCTGTGGACCTCTTCTTATATAAACATGCATTACCATGTTCTCTCTGCTTCTCTCAGTTTTCCCACTGCTCTCCAGCTGCTAACTCCTCCCACTTTCTCCCACCCTCCCGCCACACTACGGCAACCTGGCGCCACGCTGGCTGTTAACACAGCTCAAACAAATTGGAGAAAAATAATTCCAGCTCCAAAGCTTTAAATCCCAGCACTAGATAAGCTGTTTTTATCTGAAGTACAGTGTTTGTCCTTCATGAAAATTCATTGCACCCACAAGAGGCAAAGGAAACACTATAGGTGAACTAAGCCGAGATAAACACTCTAATTGGGATGAAAATTGACGCCATTCATTATGGATGCCTGTCTTCAAAGGCAGCGAGAGCCACTGAAATGTTGAAAGGAAATTGACTTGCAGCGTTGCTAGTTTGCTTTGAACAAATGAGAATACTTCGATTAAACTCCACCAGCACAAGACGGTTATGCAGATTAAATTTGTTGTCTGACTAAAAAAAGCACGTTTGTCTCATGCTGATGGCCCCTCATGACAAGAGAACAGAAGAGAAAGAGGATTAATAAACTAATTCTATCTCTCTCTCTCTCTAATTATCAACTTGATCATGTGCTTATTCAGGTAATAAGGCACATTCTCTGTACCTATTGTACAGATAAGGCCACACAAACAGTTCCGTGTTTACATACAGTAGAAAGTTATCCATTCCAAGTCTGCTTTTTCTTTTTTATCACTGAGGAGTAAATTCGGATTGAGGAGAGCAGTTCCCTGATGGTTTTTTCCCCATCAGCTTGCTCACAATAACAACTTAGTGATAATTCACAAGAGTGAAACCCACACCTGAATTCGTATCCCTGCTGTTTGCAGAACAAACCACAGCTTGGTTAAATTTAAAATAAGACATTTCAATGGGTTGATAACTAATGTGTGTGCAGTGGCTGTGTAGCAGTAAACCTATTTTGCTGCTTTATGGGTTGAACTGTTTACCACCAAGACTGATAAAGAGCAGCCGGGACCAATATAAGGTCCTATATTTCATTTGATTGGAGAGCCATCAACAAAATCTGCTGATAAACCTCAGTTAAACTGGCATCATTAACTCTGAATTGTCCTCATTATCTGCTAGGTCAAAGCTTTTATGTTGGTGAACAAGCTTCCATTTGGATTACATCTAAATAAATTCATGTGTGTAATGTCCCCTTTTTGTGAGAGATACACTGAAACAAGATTTAATGATAACACTTCTTTATGGAACGCTAATAAACTGAGTGCAGTTGGAAAAGGAATGACAGCTCAATGTGTTGCTCCCCTTATTAACAAATTTACTTCAGAAGTCACTGAAAAAGAAAAAGAAAAAAAGCACCCAGGAAGCTTAATCACAGAAAATAAAAAACAACAGCTCTAAAATGCTCTAATTAAATTGGACATTAATAAATGCATAACCTCATTTAGCTGCAACTTTGTAAGCAGTTTGGTTAAGCTGATGTTCTCCAACTCATTACAGCAAAATGTCACCTGGATCTTAATTTCCTGGGATTCTGGGAGTGAGTCAGCAATGCATTTAAAGATCAAGAACTACAAGTCATGCTGAGGGGAGTGCGGGGTTTTGCCTGGAGCCCTGCTGCTTTTCACTCCAGTCATCTATTGATGCACTTAAGTGCAAATCCAGAACATGATAGAAAACTAGCAGAATCAGTCGGGAAGCTGAGGTCAAATTTAAAAATGCTTTTCAATTTTTCTGCAATCAGTAAGACTTTTTAAAATAAATAACAAATGCATACATATGCAAATAATTAAAGACAACAAATGGAATATGTATTTTTTAAATCATTAGTTTCAACAGTATAAAAGTACAAATAAACTTAGTACTATTTTAACTAAATCACTATTAGCTGTCAAATGATGCTTAATTGTATGTTACAAGCCTACAGCTTAAGCCTAAATGGTATACTTTCCCACAGAGTCAGCAGTGGTTCTCTGGCTCGCCCTCCCTTTCTCACAGTGGATGATATGTTGCTGAAAGACCTGCCAACAATTTGGCTAAGTTACCACATGAGAAAAGGTTAATTAACAAGTTTATTAATAATCTTATCTAATAGGTCTTCTTTAATGCCTCCTTTGGCACTTCTCTACCGTTTTCTATGCATGCTGAAAATATGTTCAGTTTTACAGTGTCAGTCACATGTGCTAGCTAATCAAAACACATGGCACAAGCTAACCACATTTAGCAGACTAATACCTGAATTTTAGCTGAACTTGTTTATTATCACAGAGAAAACTATCATAACATTTTGACCTTCCAATATCTTTGGCTAATTAATTGTTCAGTTTGCTCTTAATATCTGAGGAGGAATTTGGCCTTACATCCTGAGGAATGAACACATTAAATGATACTGTATTTCACAGTGAAAGTTCAACACTGGGCTTCCACATCTGCGCTGGCTTTAAGACCCCCAGAATCAGTCAAAAACAAGACCCCAGACCTGAATCAAATTGACCAACAACATAATTTACTCTCCTATCTCAGAGCATTCGTCTATGTGTGCTGCCAGAAACTAAAGCAAAGAGAGAAATAAAGTGTGCAGACTAGTCTTGTCATTTGAGTCCGTCATCCATTGTCACCAACGTGATGCAGCACACTGTTCTGGTACCCTTCATTACAGTTGTTTTTTTGGCAAGTCAATACCAGAAGTACCCCTGGCATCATGGGAATGTAACGCCATGTGGCAACACTACAGTGGGTGAGGAAAGTATTCAGACCCCTTTAAATGTTTCACTCTGTTTTATTGCAGCCATTTGCTAAAATCAGAAAAAGTTCATTTTATTTCTCATTAATGTACACTCAGCACCCCATCTTGACAGAAAAAACAGAAATGTAGACATTTTTGCAAAATTATTAAAAAAGAAAAACTGAAATATCACATGGTCATAAGTATTCAGACCTTTGGGGATCCTCTGCCATTCTTCCTTGCAGATCCTCTCCAGTTCCGTCAGGTTGGATGGTGAACGTTGGTGGACAGCCTTTTTCAGGTCTCTCCAGAGATGCTCAATTGGGTTTAGGGCAGGGCTCTGGCTGGGCCAGCCAAGAATGGTCACACAGTTGTTCCGAAGCCACTCCTTTGTTATTTTAGCTGTGTGCTTCAGGTCATTGTCTTGTTGGAAGGTGGACCTTCGGCCCAGTCTGAGGTCCTGGGCACTCTGGAAGAGGTTTTCTTCCAGGATATCTCTGTACTTGGCCGCATTCATCTTTCCATCAATTGCAACCAGTTGTCCTGTCCCTGCAGCTGAAAAACACCCCCATAGCATGATGCTGCCACCACCATGTTTCACTGTTGGGATTGTATTGGGCAGGTGATGAGCAGTGCCTGGTTTTCTCCAC
>JAVQJD010072789.1:0-17774 GCA_036023655.1 Nannoperca australis | reverse complement strand
TCCAAAAATCTGTTTGTATCCCATATAAACTGAAATGTTTACATTACATTACATTCTGAATCTACACGATCGGGAGACTGCAGCAATGTGGTTGGTGAGGGTGAGCTTGTTGTCGATGGGGACCCCAAGATTCCTGGCCGAGGGAGATAGAATGACCGTTGTAGAGTCCAGGGTGAGAGAGTTCATGGGAGATAGATGGAGAAGCAGGGATGACGAGGAGTTCCGTCTTAGCGAGGTTCAACTGTAGGTGATGTTTGGTCATCCAGGCGGAGATGTCTGCTAGACAAGCCAAGCAAAACAGCCCGTTCAAGTGTTTTGGATAGAAATGGTAACAGAGATACTGGTCTGTAGTTCTGGAGGAGGGATGGAGGGAGGATGGGTTGAGAGAAGGTTTACAGACCCACAAACAAAATGAGAATCCCTGATTAAATCAGCGTACTATATCTCAGATGTTTTACTTAATTGTCTTGTAATAGTGCTCTGGAAAACTAATTTAATGACAATAGGCTATAATAGTTATATGCACCAAAAAAGCTATATCTCAAAAGAACAACCTTGTAACAGCAGAAAGTGTAAAAAAAAATACTGACACTGTAAAGTGGGATATATTCATGCGCATTGTTGCACCATTAGGTTGCTCAGTCTGCGTGTTTCAGGCATATTGCATCATATGTGCTATAGTATATCACGAATAGTGCTGCTTCCTTTGTATAAACTCTTCTGTGCTGTAGATCTGTGCCCACTTCTTGCTGGGGGACAGTGAAATGCAAAAATGCTACAACACTGACAAAGAACAATTGGATCCCAATTTGAAGATGCTACTCTACATCGTTTCCTTCTCAACAAAAACATCTGACATGATCTAGTAAGATTGTGTTCTGATGCAGGTTCTAGGCACTTTCCTTTTTTAGAATCCTGAAGTTTTTTTTTTTTGACAAGTGAAGGCAAGCAGTAAGATGAGGGGAAAAAAACGAGATATGCTACACGGGACTCCTATCTCGTCACAGTTAAATGTATGCAAGACTATTCATGCGCTGCAGCTCCACTGATCCACACAGATGCACGGGCACATACAGACGCATCAATGTGGAAATATCAGATTGACATGCTTACACGAGATGTGCATTGATTGCACTCGAGGGTAGGATGATTACTTTCTAAAGTGTTAATTCTGTTAGACACGCCGTCAAGAGGAGATGTTTCTGCATTTAATAAAAAAATACATAAAAAAATGCCTTCTGGATTGCGATCACAGCAGGAGATTTTACAGACAGGTTTGCAACATGTGTACTGTACTGGTTTTGCTCAACATGGATAGAAATTGACTGAGTCAACATAATAAGATTACTGTTGTTACTCTCCATGCTGTGAAAAGTAATTTCTCCTTCTCAGAAAAGAATGAGGAAACATTTGGCAGTTTTTTGTTTTGTTTTGTTTTTTTGATGACTCAGCGTTGTGCTTGCAAAACAGAATTCAATTCAATTCAATTCAAAAAACTTTATTTGTCCCCGGGGGGCAATTAAATATGGCTTCATGGGGCAGTTCCACATAAAACAGCATAGAAAATAACATACAGTGCAAAACAACGAGTGCTATATTTTAATGAACATGATGACAATATTTTAAACAACAGCAATCAGGACAGAGGCTTCTGGTGGGATTGTCCTTGAAATAGTTTTAGCATCAGTTTTTAATCAGTTATCATTTTACCTCATACCTCTTGTGTCAATTAGTGGTAAAGCTGAAGGGTTGGAGGGTAGAAATACAGCACATACTAATCAACACGGTTAGCAGTGTTTAGCTAGCAGTGTGGCTTCATGGATGGCAGTATCTGTTGGTTGGTCAGTCCACCACTTTGGTCCAGACTGAAATATTTCAACACCTATTAGATGGATTTCTAATTTTGTACACACATTCATGGTTACAAGAGTATTTATCCTAATGACTTTGGTGATCCCCTGACTTTTCCTCTAGTGCCGTAATAAGGCTGACATTTTCGTTTTTCAGTAAAATGTCTCTGCTACTTTTAAATGGATTGCCTTGAAATTTGGTAGAAACATTTATGTCCCCGCAACACAAATATGAATAACTTTAGTGATCTTGTAACTTTTCATCTAGTGTATCATCAGGTCAAAATGTCAATTTATCCAGTACTTGCTGATACTCAGATGGTGGTGAACCATCTAAACATTTTATACTAAACATCAAAATCATAGCATTGTCATTGAGAGCATGGTAGCATGCTAGACGTTAATATTTAGGTCAAACACTGCACAGCCTTTGGCGTTGAACATTGATCTGCGGTGCCTAAGTGGCTTAGGAGACAAGATGCCGACCATGAACCAGAACGTCCCCAGTTCCTATCCAAATGTTGCGTCTCGCTCTCCCTCTAATTTCTTGTCATCCCTCTGTTGTAATAACAAAAAAATGTCAACGCATTTTCTGTACACTTGATTAACTCATTAATCAATTTTACTGCATGACATTTCTCCCGTCTCCTCTAACCACTTTGTGTTGAAGAGTGCTGTTACAGACTGACATTTTCTTGTTGCTTGCTGCTCTGCAGGAAACTAGATAGAACGCCTCGAGATAAAAGTAATAATGAGTTATTATTGGTGTGTGTGTGTGTGTGTGTGTTGCTCAGCTGTATGCTAATCTTTTCTTTTATCTAGCTTACATCTTCTTTAACCGCTGACATTTCTCTCTAGTTAATCTTTCATTTTCGCAGCACTTACAGTGCCCAGGGTCAACATCTTCTTCATTTTGTTCCTCGATGACGGGCAAAAAGGGTTGTTCAGCTTCACCCTATCAAAGCACAGGTCACTACGCCGAACAGACAAGGGCAACAGTCACCTTTTCAGCTCCCAGCAGGTTGTTGACAGGAGTCAGACAATGAGCTCAGCAAAAAGGGACAGGCACTACTTGACACATGGTTAGCTTGGCAGGGACGTAGACAGTGGTGGTCCTTTTCTTTTACTGCTCAGATGTGGCAACATCACATGCTATGCAACACTGAATTGTTAAAGTGATGTTAAAAGATTTTTATAAGCTTTCAATTCTAAAACAAAGCTCTGACTTTGACAGCTCTAAAGACGCTATTCTTCGTCTTCTGTTCAAAAGTGATGCAACATTTACCAACAATATGCATGAGCTTCGTTATGCTGCGAAACCTGGCATCCTTCCTGCTGCTTTGTTTCCTCCTCTGTCACTCCTCCCACCTTTCTCTCTCTGCTGCTATCTTTCCCTGACATAGCGCATTACATTAGCAGGGCTACGTAGTTAACAAACACACACAGTATGTGCACACACACCTGGCTCATTGGACTATAGCTGTAGCGCTGTCATGCACGAGGAGGGTGGGCAAAGGTTGACAGGAGACAGCGGTTGCTTAAAAGACAAGCGGTGAGATGCATGGCAGTGTAATTGCAATGAAGGGATAATTTGACAGCCACTTGGTTATGATAGCTTGCAATTCTCTCATTCTCCCTGAATCCTTACACTGACACATCAGCACACACACACTGCATACAAACAAGGTGTAGAAGCCGAATCCTTAACAGCATTACCCATGTTCCTACAGAGTTAGTTTGAGGTACATGT
This sequence comes from Nannoperca australis, assembly GCA_036023655.1. Taxonomy (NCBI): domain Eukaryota; kingdom Metazoa; phylum Chordata; class Actinopteri; order Centrarchiformes; family Percichthyidae; genus Nannoperca; species Nannoperca australis. Next base: position 14,174 of record JAVQJD010072789.1, on the reverse strand, counting down.
CTTTTTTTGTCCTCAGAATTCTCTGTTTAATATTAATAATAATATTAATAATAATACATTTTATTTATATAGGACTTTTCAGGGTACTCAAACTTTACAGAGGTAAAATAATCATAGTTAAAACACTTTATAATCATAGGTAAAACAAACATAAGACGTAAATAATCATAGGTTAAACAACACACTAAAAACATGTCACATGCAGAATGGCCATACATTAAAGGCACTTCTGAAAAGATGAGATTTGATATCAGTGCAGTCGTGGATATATTTGGGGAGTGAGTTCCAGAGGGAGGGGCCAGGTATGGAGCAGGCTCTGTCGCCCCAGGTCTAGTTTAGAGGAATATATCAACAAGACATTTCAGTGCAAAAGGACTTAAGCTTTTGTGCTGAGTGGTAGATATTGTTTTTCAGAGAAAGCTTTCAGTTCTCATTTCATTGAGACTGACAACACAATTCATCACTCACAGGTCTATGTGAATGCCTTATTTAAACAATGCTAGTGCATCATTGCTCAAGGACTAAAAGAATGAGCACTACATACCAGCCAAAACTACCTACATTTCATCTTGTCCTTTTTTCACTCTCCTTCTCGAGCAAAATGAAGCCGTCTTGCTCGTGTTTCTGTCTACACAGGCTCCTGCTCTGCTCAAGGACATGGATGAAACTGAATAAAACATGACTGACATCTTGTCATCTCAGAGAGGACGGGTTGAGAATGGGAAGGGAAATAGAAAATCTCACCTCTGCTTATTTGTTAGTATGGACATAAAGGGAGGTGGGGGTGTATACAGAAGACAGAACTTATATTTCCGGCTGTACCAGTGTCTCATGTGAAATGATTTTAAGCTTCAGTTACACTCAGTGTAATAGAGAGTGAAAAGAGTTGTCTACCAGCTACCAACATTCTTTTATCTCACCAATCAGTGCTTTTTTAAGCTTATATATTAAAACTGTAGATCCTCTGATTACTTAGGCAATTGCCCTCCCTTGTTAGGGCCCTGTTAATAGTAATGCTTGTTGTGTCATTAATCACACTGTAATCTTCTTTTGATCTTAATCCAACACTGATCTTTTCCCTTGTTGATCATTCTTTTCCTTCCATCCCCAACCCTTCTATCACTAATTTCCTCAGGCTCTCTGCTCATTTTCTTCACTCGCTGGTTCATTTTTTTCTTCCAGATACATCAGATGGAGAGGCTTTCACACGGTCCATCCTTCTCAGTTGAAGTGGCATGATGTATGGTTTTACACCTCGCCTTTTGGCCCGATTACTGCCACTGCAACCACATGAAGCTAAAGCCATGACCTAGGAGAAAGAACACTGCCAACATGGGGTAAGTGGATACATACATACATACAGGTGGATCCATTGTTCAGGCTAAATAAAAGGTTCACTTAAATTAGACAGTAGTGAGACCTATATCAAAAGACTTTTGAATGAAATAGAAATATTATACCTTTCCTACTTTCCTGAAACTATCATGATCATGATCAACATACATTAAGACTGTTGCTATGTCAACTACAGCATCAAGCAACACCGTCTGCACTGCGGAAAACACATACACAAATACATATAATTCAACCAGTTTTTCTATAGCTGTTATGAGGCCTAATTAGTATTACGAGAAAAACAAGCTTTAGCTTTAAGACAATATATGTGTCTTATAACCATAGATAACAAACATATAGTATACATGAAAATGGTATATTGTATGACTGTAAAATCCTCCAAGCCTCTTTAACACACACATTTCTTTTCGGTTTTGAGACCTAGTTATTTTGATTTATGATAACAAACCTATAGTTATGGCTCAAAGTAAAACAGAAAGTTGCGTCAATTTAATGTTTGAAATTCAATAATATTGCCTTTCAAAGTAAAATGAGAACTCTAACTTACTTAACCTCACCCTTGTCTATATTATTAATTTCATGTCAGATTGCAGTGGCTTCAGAGTAAAAGTCGTCCTCCTTTTGCACATGCTCAGTGGAGGCAAAGCTTTTGCTTAGTAAACAGAATGTGTTGCTAATAGCTCTTTCTTTCTGTTTCAGTAACACTTGATATGTTGTTTTTAAATGATATACCTCTTGATAATTTAAATTATAAAATCCTCCACTTTTCTGACTGCTTGGCTCTGAAATGAGATTTGCTCTAGTCTCTTAAACTCTCTTCAACAGCTGTGCTGCTGACCTTACAAGTGAGTTGGAGGGACCTCTTCGACTAGAGCAATTAAAGGAACAGCGGGATATAGATTTTTGTTGGCTGCGATAAATGTGGTTGGAAGAATTATAATGTGTGTGACTAATGGTATGCTCACAGTATTCAAGCATGGTTCTCATTAATATGCTAAGCAACCAGCACTAGCTTTGTCTTCAACACTCCTCCAGAGATCCATTGTTCAATGCTGAGCTCAAATGATTCGCCCTCACTATTGTACATATGGATGGACATACCCACTGAGATTTCACACAGTTCAAATGACTTTTACATGGTGTTACAGGATATCAAATGGATACTGAACAACCTCTCAGGCTGCAGGGTATTATACAATTTCTCTAGATGATATTCAGTCCAGTCACAAAGGTAAGAGAGCTGGATTTGTAGGCAAGAGATTTGATGGAATCTAATAATCTTAAACATCATTCCTCAACAAGTATAAAACGGCTATAGTTAATGATGGATGGCTTATTGATAATGTCACATTATAATGTCATATTCATCCTCCTCAGGGAAAAGATCTGCACAGCTTAGACCTGAACTGCACCTTGAGTCTGGCAGGCAAAAGACAATCTAAAGTATTTCTGGTCTATCTGCCAGATTGGACCACTTTGCTCTCCATCTGTCAAAAGCAGTCTGTCAATTTGTTTTGTAGCCTGCCATTCAGAGTGCGGTGCCGTTTCCAGCACTCCTGTCAAATAGTGTTTTAATGTAAGTGTCAAGATATAGTAGGCCGACAATCAATGTTCAGTTTATTCATAATGCTCAGACCGACCCATCGAAGCCTTCAGAAGTATGCATAGAGAAGCCTGCATATAATTACAAGCTGTGTGTGATCACAACCTGCAAGCTCTGACATAAAGCACAAATAGACATGTACTATATACTTTAAATTAAATCTTAGGCAGATCGCCATGGCAACCCTCAGTATGTTTTTAAGGAGTCAAAACTGCTTAATAGACCTTCGTTTGCCTTGTAACTTTATATTCAAATTTGCAAATTGAGAAAGCTAGACCTTGTGCTAAATGTTAATGGGATTCATTGGAATCACTATTAAAATTATTTTGGTGCAGGTTTTCATGTGGTACTCTGTGCTACGTAGAGTCTGAATATATTATTAACCATTGCTTAGAAATAAGTTTCACATACACACAAACACATACTGTATTGAAGGAAAAACACCTGCTACCATAATACACCACTGAATCAAAGAAAAGCTTTTGTTTTTGTTTTGTTAGTTTGTGTTGGTTGCATGTTTCTTTTCTAACTGAATTCATTAGTACATTATCAAGAGACTTTCTTAAGAGCACAACTAATTAATTAATAATCTCAAGAAAGAAAAGTTTTACTTTGATCACAGCTTTATTGTAACTAAGCTCTATCTTGTAATAATGACAACTTACTGTAGGTAATTGTTCTGTTTTCCTGTTACAGTGTCTTGGAGCACAGTTGTCCTTAGCTAAGTTATTGGCCTGAAACAAAAGTGGTGCAGACAATGTCAGATAAAGGAGAGACCAGGGATCAATGACAGAGGTCTAACAGAAGCTACACTGTGCTTTTCTCTCACACATTGTGCTTGAACTGAAGGCTTCCGTAATTTGTTGAATAAATAAGCTAATTTCTTCATCATCTCAGGAAAGCTGTCTGATATCTCAATTTAACAAGTAGTTAATTAGTGTGCTCATGATAGTGGAATCAATCATGCAAATATGGCCACTCTTAATTTACTTATGAGAAGAGTTGAAAGGTTTCTTCTTCTGATTGAAGTTAAGGAGACACCCAAAACTGGATTCTGAATCAGTCATTTTACCGCATGAATTTACTCTTTTGCCAGCGGCAGTCGGCTTGTAAACAGATGCTGTCAGGTGAGGATTTATGCCCTTGAGATGTTGTCCTTTTACATATACAATTGTTAGGGAGGGAAAATTTGCTATATTTCATGTGGATGTCCTATCGGTGTTGATTCAGTGTTGTTTCCTTTAGGTGACAAAAATACTCACTCAGTGGTCCACCTGCCCATCAACACTGATCCATATAAAAAGTGTCAGATGTTCCCTTTAATATTGTATTATGAAAATAAACATTTGTAGGAAACAAAACTGTAATTTGCACTTGCTTTAACAGAAATCAGAGTTGTTCTGATTGTATTTTCTTATTTTCCTTGAGTGGGTGTCACCGCCACATGCTTTGTTTTCTCTGGCTGAGGCCATTATCATGAGTGAACCACTTACTGTAAGGGGAAAAAACTGATCAAGACTCTTAAACAGGAGACTGGAGCTCCATCACCAGCCGTTTCACCTCATGTGGTGCATTTGAACAGAAGATGCCATGGTTATGGTAATTATTCATCTGATTTGAGAATTCCACACTTGGTTCAGTGCAGAGAGGCTTTCGAAGCATTGAAAAGTCCACCTAGCCAGCAAAAACAAAACCTGTGAAACGTGTAGGTGCAAGGTCAAAGAAACTTGACTCCCTTATAGCGTAACTCTAAGGTCCCTCTTTCCTTCAAAATAAAAAACTCCTTTCTGCTTTGATGGATGAAAACCAGGGCTTTCTTGCCAGGTTTCATCATCCGTTCACATGAGTTGATTTGACTGACTTGATGTGAACATTGGCAGTAAAATTACAGCTCTTCTGAAACATTTAGTATGTTAAAAAGTCAGGATAAGACAATCGTCCATCAGACTGATATGCATCTGATTATTTAGACGGACACCACCGATTGATGTGTATTTGTTATTCCTGACTACTTTTGTCTCTCCCACACAGCATGCTTTGGATGAAACAGTTTTTCTCTGCTCTACGGCTGTGCCACTCTCATGAAGGATTTAACAGGATTTATGTTCCATGATGTCTTTAGACATTTTTCAGTAATCCTTTGCCAATGCATCAGTCTTGAACAAATGTTCAGGAAGTTAAAGTGATACAGTATGTTGAAGTCTTTATAAATATGCTCCACTATGCACAGTAATGCAATCAATTCCTGGTTTTGTTTTCCTCCTTTACCATTTTGCTTTGTCAGGTGATGATTAATAAATCTTTATCCTAATAAGATACGGAGCCTTCAGTGTGACTGGAGAATGACAGCTCCCCATCAAACTCTACTCTAACAGTTGGCTTGAACCATTTAGCCTCATCTGACCTCCATCCCACACAATCCAAATGTAATTTGTGTTGAATAGAGGTCAGTTGCTTCAAATTAGCCAAATGGCATTTAAAAATGTAGATTAAAATTAATTTGCTCTGCTGACAGCCTCAAATTCCACTGTCTCCTTCTGGCTTACAGCCATTGGCATCCAGCAGCATCAGGATGGACCTGAAGTTGTAAATACATCACAGAGTTGTAATTTATCTCAATAAAAAAAGAAAATGTGTCTTGAGAGTTGCTCATCTAAACTGCAGTGCACAGCAAACCAGCTCTGTTGAGATTTTCTCAGCTGGCATATGAAGCAAATCGAGACTGAGATGCTGTTCACCAACAGCAAATGCAGTCTCATGCTCCAAGTGGAGAGAAACGGATTGATGTGTAATAAAAGTGTCACCCTCAGTAATTTGCTTTTAATTTAGTTACGATGTATGATTGTGAAGATGAGGTTGATTCATTTGGATGACTCAAAATTGATACGGAATTTAAAACTAGAACAATGTTCCCCTGACTCGTCACAACACTGAAACAGATAAACACAGAATGTGTGTGTTATGTGGTATCTGTTTTGATATCAGAGGTGGGTTCTAGGAAATGGATATACAGTAAATCCTTGATGTTATTATTTCAAGAATATGATGAAATGAAACTGAATTACTCTTGTATTACGCTTGTATATATGTAAATATCTATTGGCACTTTTCACTTTATATTTATATTTACAATACTCAACACTATTCTAATGTTTATACTCCCGACATTACTGACTCTGGAACTGCTGTTAGTGTTATTTATTTTAGTGTTTAACTTTTTTTAGTGCTTTGTTTACTATTCCTGCTTTTAACTGTATCTCGTTCTTTTTATTGCATACTACTTAGCTGTTGCTTGCCATGTCCAAAGAATTTCATTGCTCAGGATGACCTGTGTTATACTGTGCACTTGACAAATAAAACACTTTGACTTTGACTTTGTATAGCAAGGAGCTGAACTTGTACACAGAAGCCTTGTGGGTTTTTTCTTTGGAACTATAATTAGATTATTCAGGTTGAAAGATGTGTCAATATGTGGTGATGGATGCTGATCAGACCACAGTGCTCACCACCACATCGGTCTGATCAGCATCTTCTCATATTGTTTCTTTTTTTGACATTTGGTGTCCTTTTGATGGCACTGAATCGTTCTGTTACCTAATAAAATCCTCAGAAGAAGAGTACACTGCAAAGAGATCATCCCTCTGATCCTCATAATCTGTCCAAATCCTTGGTAACAATGCCTCTCCATTATGGAAATAGAAAACATAAGCATTACAAGTTTTATCCCCGGGGGCTCTCTAGTAGTCTGCGATATTCATGGCACTACAGTTGTTGCATAGTTTTCATATTTATATTACATTGTGTGTTTTTGGGCACTTAACGAAACACATGTTGTAAAAGCACAGTCACCCCTGAGGTTCCATTCTGATGGTGCTGGCTCCTTCCATAATGGACTGCTCCAGTAGGTGGGCCAGTAAATTAATGACTGTAAAACAACTCATCTCCAATAATGCAAGCCAGCAACTCGTTGAAACAGAAGCAAAATGAGAATCAAATAGAGTCACAGTGTATTCTCCTCCCTCTTACTCTCCCTTTTTCCTGTCACTTTACTACCTCCGCTCATCCATTGCCCTCCACAGAAACCCCCACCTCAAAAGTAAAAAAAAACAATTTCTCATGTCATCTTGTCTTTTACAATCCACTTCATTTGGAGGCTTACAAATTCTATTAGGGTGATCTTGTGTGCATTGCACTGCAAGGGAGGGAGATGGGGAGGGCTGCCTGGGAGGGGGGGAACAAGCCCCTAATACTAATAAACGAGCTCGACTTTGCCTCCCCTGCCCTGCGAGATGGGAGGGAGAGGGGGCAGAGTAATTGGAAAATATCCCTGCCTCCCGTTCCAGAAAGACCCCCTCCCTACACACACACATACACACACACCACCATCCCTTCTCCATGGCTTAACCAACTACTCTCTCCTGCTCGATGAAATGCACAGCCCCCGTTTTTCATTGTAAAGTTTAAAAAAGAGAAAACAACAGAATGAGTCTGATTTCAGTAGTCTGCCTCTGTGTGTGGAGGAGGGGGAAGGGACACCAAGGTTAACAAAAGGACAGAAGATATTATGTGGGGCTTTTTTCTGCAACATGCAATCTGCAAAGTGGAATCAGGGAAGAGGGTGTGAAGGTCCAGTGGACACTGGTTGCAGTCTGAGACTATGCCCAGGAGTAAAGGGGCTAATGTCAGTGGCAAAGCCAAATAGCTATAGAAATTTAAAAAAAGGAATTATTACCTTCTTGTTGTTTGTGAGATTAATGAAAAACGTATTTACAGTGCAGGCTCGAGAAATAAGAACAGGAGGCAGAACAAGTGATCCATCGCCAAGGAGTAATTTACACACCCGGCTGTCCGAGAGTGAGACTTTATGCCATTATTCATGAATATGATATTGTAATAGCAGAAATACTGCAACACATCCCCAACCCCTTAGTCCCTCTGAAGACCCTGCATGACTTCATTATGTTGGAATTAAAACCACATGCCTCTGTCAGGTCTCGGTTGTACTTTACACGAGTAAAACATGCTGAATTCATTCCTTTTATCTCAAGTGGCTGAACTTGATGTTGAACTTGTCGTCTCATGAATTAGTCAGAGCAGAATGTTTCTGTAATTGAGCTCTAGATGTGCTGTTCAAATGAAGAGATTACTGTGTTTTGTTTGCAGTGCATACATATCTGACAACATCGTTAGTTTAAGAAATGTTGCTTCTTTAGTAGGTCAGATATCAATTTCAATGTTTCTTCTTGTCATTCAAGGGAAATGAGCAGCATTTTATTTTGGTTCCACATTGCTATAGGTAACCATAGCATCACCTCGGCTTTGAGTTATTTTCTGTTTCCATCTTCTTTTTATATTTTTTCCATGCGGCTGTATTTGGAAGCGATTTTGGTTTATTTGCACAGATGACAGAAATGGAAAATGATGGTACTTCTCTGAGCCTGGTGAAAAAAAAAGAATAACAGCTTAAGTACAGCAACTCATCTACTGAAATAAAGAATACATTAGTAAATGATCTTCTCTTACAGCTGTACCATGCACTGAAAGGTCATCCTTGGCATTTCAAATGAGGGGGAGTTCATTAAGAGACATTCAGAACAACTGACATTAAACCCTGACATGTATTTAAAACTGAACAATTCAGCTGTTGAGCAGAACACATGAAATGCTCTCATACTTCAGCTTATTCTAAGACAAAAAAAGGCTTGTGAAAGGCAGCTGTTCATGTCTTCAATATTTTTCTGACATTAATAACATTAATGATGGCTCAGTTCTATTTTGTGTCCCAGTAAACCATGATAGTGTGTGACCGTGTGCCAGCATGCACAATACCAGGACCCTGAAACTGAAGCAACTGAATGGAATTCAGCAGTCATTCATTTTATTGTTCACACCTGTGCTTATGGAAGAAGTACTTATGCCCTTTACTTAAGTAAAAGTACCTGTACAACAGTGTAAAAAGCCTACTAATACTAGTAAAAAAAGGTAATTAAATGTACTTACGGTAAAGTATCAAAAATACCATTGTTATTATTGATTATTATTATTATATAAACAGTATTAGATTGTTAATACTGAGGCATCTGTGTGTAAACCCCCATTTACTGTTGTAACAGGTCATGGTGAAACTAGTTTTTTATATAGAGGGTGGTCAGGCCCCAGTGGGTCACAAGATAAAGCTTGGGTGTCTGTGAGAAGAGTGATGCTTTTTCCGACAGCATCACTCTTCTCACAGACACCCAGATTTAAGAAAAACAAGTTTGAAGTTTGTATTCATTTTTCAGACTTTTCTCTAATCTTTGCCTTATTGTAAAATATTGGGAAATTTGACCTCTTGACCATCCCTTTTATATATATAATCTTTGACAATGTATTTTCTAAGCAGTTTTAAAAAAATGTAAAATCTTAACGTGAACAGTAAACAGCAACAATAATTGTCAAATAAATATAGTGAAGTAAAAAGTACAATCTTCTCCTCTGAAATGTAGTGATGTAAAAGTAGAAAGCAGCGGAAATATTCAAGTAAAGTACAAATACCTCAAAGTTTTACTTACGTTAAGTTCTTGAGTAGCTACTTTCCACCACTGGTATTTCCTATGGTGATATGTCGCAATATATATGAGTTGGTCAGGTGTGTCCTTATGTCTGAAAACAATTTTATGAAACATCCCATCAAATGTTTTTAGCTATTCATACATCCAGGTATAGTTGTTATAAGCCTTTATCCCACATTTAAGTCAAACTTTATATAGATGTTATCATATTGGCATCCCCATAGCAACTGGTGTGTGATCATATCGCAATTTAAACCATGATTTAATCAACATACATAATCTGTATGTAATCTGTATGTATTTTCATTAATTTTATTCCTCATTTCTCTGATGGCAAATGTGGGTCTTATCCAATACTCAAATCGTCAACAATGATTGATGGCGTGAACTAGCTGAAGAAACATGAGCTAAGAGGATTTTGACAGGCCCCATATATTCAGACCAGAGAGGCTTTTCAGTCCATGCTGTCATTATTACAGGTACACGCCTCAGTCATTGATCTTTTATAATCAATCATTATAATTCTGCTTTCAGAATGATTTCATTTTTCCAGTGAAATGTATTCTCACATTATTCATAGTACAGTGTAGTCTGCTTCTTCGTTTAATCTGACAGTGGGGACATGTTGATACTATTCATAATTTAGGTCAGACATGAAGGGTCGTGTGCCGCAGTTTAGCAGTGAATATGCCATGCGCTTTTTGCTACTTTAAGGCCATTTACCACTTGAAAATGAAATCTCCCACACGTGTTAAAGCTACTCACGTCCCCACTATACCTCTGATGAATAGTGTCAACAACTCATATTTGCCAATAGAATATAACAGGGAAGAACAAAGTGTGGAGGCTAGATAATGCTATATCTAACTGCCCAGCTACAGGGGGGAATATCTAAGTAAGGACTATTGTTCTCCACTCACAGTGCAAGTAATAAGGGCTATTATAGGGCTTGTAGGCAGACCTGTAGGGGGAGGAAAATGAGCTCATTCTTGTGTTGAGAATCTCTTTGAAGCCATAAGTACCCAGCAATTCAGCTTACATTACGCTCAGTGTCATTACATCCCTCTTGAGTCTCCATCCTGACAAGCAGAGATAATAATGATGAAGATGATGAACACAAATAAGACAAATGTAAAAGATAGTAACAGGCAGGTGTGAGATAACATGGGGATGTGTATGTTTCTATTTTGTGAATGTGATTCTCTAATTGCCACCATCTGCTGTCTGAGTTAAACACTGAAGAGGAAAAGGGGGAGTAAAGCATCGCGTTCTCACTTGGCAATTCAAGGTAAAGAAGTAGAGACACACGTTGTTTCTTTCCAAGGTAACACCAGTTGCAGAATGGTTGGCCTGTGATTGACTTCTCCCAGGGGCTTCATCCTATTATGAGCTCTTTTCAGGCTCTTTTCAAACATTTTAGGTTAAGTGTATTTTTCTAACACACTTTCTTCAGCAAATATGCTTTGTTGTTCGGTTCCTTTTCCTCTAGTTTTTGTTTTGCATTGCTGAAAGTCCAGGGATTGACCTTTACCCTTGTCACAATTGGGGGGTGGGGGATCAAAGGATCATTATTATGGCTGGCTGGAAAAATACATTCGGAAGGGATTAGCTTCGACCCTTTTGTTGTGCTGAGAGTTGTGGAGGCTGGAAGCCATGCTCTGTGGTTCTGTTAATGACCTGATAGCCTCATCGTCATCCTTATTTAAAGTGCTTAATGCAACACTGGTATATGTTAGGAATCATATTTCTCATGTTGCCAAAATAACAGTCCCATATTTCATTTATCAAATCCTCAGATCCAGAGTGCTGTGTGACACTGAATGGAGCTGTGGAGGCAGGGAAAGTTTGGGTGGAGGAGTAATTAAAGCTGATTATGGTGAGGCAGAGGAGAGGGTAGGGCAGCACATTTGTCTTCCCCACCTAATGAGTGGAGGCCGGGAGAGCTGAATTAGCTGCCTTGCTCTCGTCTCTCCCCCGCATTTCACTTTGTCACAAGGACACTCCTCCTTGAAGATGAGACAGGGTCAAGTGCATGTGTATCCCCTGGCATTATTCTTACAGGCCGGTGGGGTCCCTGTTCCACCAGGGCACTGGGAATTGAGGCACTTTAGCAAGCCCTGGGCCACACCACTCAGCCTCTGCATCATTAAACCAGGCTAAAAATACACATCCCACCCATGGTCCCCTGTTCGCAGAGGACCAGTTCATTGCCATGCTGAAACAATCACTGACTCCTGTTCACGAGAGGTGTGACACCATCATTTTTTACTCCCTCTTTAAATGTGATCAGTGTTATGAGGCTATGGCTATTATTAAGTACCCTTTTCTTTCACCCACTAATTCATATGATCATTATTGATACCACTACTACTATACACATTCTCACTGTTTTGTTCACACTGTTATTAGGGCTCATCCCATGGGCATTAATGGACTTCGAAATCAATATGTGTCTGTGTAAAGCTGTAGTGACATCTGCTAAAAGGCATCCACTCACAAAAGATCACAGCCCATTCTATAAACCGTGAAACTACATATTTATGGCTGTAACTCGTTTTTATTATCAGTTAATCTCTGTTTTGTTTTCAATTAATCATTCCGTCCATAATATGTCAGGAAAGAGTGAAAAATGCTCATCACATTTTCCAATAGCCCAAGGTGACATCTTCCAATTCCTTTTTTGTCTGACCCCCAGCCCAACACCTGATTTGAGTATTAGAAATGTTCTTTTTATCAATTCATTGGTTAATCTAATAACATAATCTAATAAAGGTTCATATGTGCAAGTGTGCTTCTGAGCAAATAAATGGATATTTAATCAACTCTTCAGGCATCTAGCACTCCAGTATTTATAGTTTTGTGACAAGAGTTTTTCGAGAATGACACTGAACAACCTGCATAAAAACGACCTCCTTTAGGCAAGCTAAAACCGCTCCACTGCAAAGTGTGAATACATCCATTCCAGGCAAATGATGCATTCTATGGATTTTGAGTAACTGCACTCTCACATAATCATGTTTCTCTCTCAAGGGCAGCGCAATATCAATACAATAAATCATGCAGCAGTCATGAACCTTTACTTTACAGTTACATGTCGGCTCAGATTTTAAGCATTTTCAAATCAATCACTGCATGTAGCGAGAACAGGACTTAGGCTATTTCCGTGATATACTATACTGTTGCAATGCAGTGCACACTATAAACGCATGACCCCTTGGTCCGCAGGTGCAAGTAATATAGTCTAATTAGATCGCCTGATAACTTGGAATAAGAGAACCGGTTTTTCAAGGGAAATATTGTCTTCATTTCAAATGTCGAATGGACTTAAAATATGCAATGCATATTTAGTGTTGTTTTTTCATTGCTTCGATATTCGGTCAGACTTCTCTGTCAGTGTTTGTTGAATGGGGGGGGGGGGAGCTTGTTGCCCCCGGGTGTCCCTCAGGCAAAAGCGTACCGTCGCTTTCATGAGCCAACTGATCACCTGACACATGAGCTAGCATGTAGCCTACAGAGGGAGAGACTTTAGTCACATGAACAACTTTAGAAATGATTTGGATAATAATACTAAGCTAACTTGGTGAACTGAAACAATGAGTACACTTTTTTCTCACTTGTTGCCTTCTGCTATTAAAGGAATTATTCACCAGTAGTAGGTATGTAGCTTCAACAGCTTTGTTGGTATTAGCATACATTTCAATTTCGTTTGTTTAAGTACTAATTATGTTAATATAAAATAATGTATCACACCGTCTAAAGCTTTTCTGAAACTGCTGAGGTTCATTAAGTAATGACCAATTTGTATTATTTTTATTCACAGCCATCGTTGTCATTACATGCACACACTTATCACGTCAAAATTGTACACCTACTTGCATTAACAATGACTTTCCAAATAAAATGTGCGGCAACAAATAAAAAACGTTTGAAATGTACTTCGAAGTAAAATGGGTGTGTAAACTGGATTTATCTGGCTTGGATTCCGTTATGTTCCCGGTTACACCGCATCTGTGCTGTAGCCCGGTGCCTACCAACTGTCCAGAGACAGAGCACTATTTGCGCTGAGGAGGCGGCGTGCAGCCTGTAAAGCGGCACTGCGGCAGCGCCGTATCACTGCGCCCCGGTCCCCCTTCTCCGGGATCCTGAAGCTCGGATCTGGGAAGAGGAGGTGGAGATACCCTCTGGTTTTCCTTTGCGGGATTTATTTTGTCAGCTCCAAACCTTCTTGTGCTTTATCTTTTTAATAGTGACCGAAGGCCTGCAACTTGTCCGGACGGTCCCTCCCCACTCGCAAGGGTTTGCATTTCTTCGTTTTGCATGACGTGTCTTGGAGAAAAAAAAGAGAGAGGCTTGCTTTTGTTGTGTCTTACAGTGGAAAATGAAGCTTGGAGAGCCGGAGCAGGAGGCAGTGCCAGTCCGCTGCTGCTGTTGTGGGCTGGACTGGATTACAGAGACTGAGATCTTTACTGACAGCACAGGCAGACAAAAAGGGACTGTGAGCGAAGACAAGGGAAAGAGTCTTCTACTGAGCTAGAAAAGCCAGGGCGAGTACTAGAGTACAGTTTTCCTCAATAAGCGATATTTCGGGAGCTATTTGTGGTGTGTGTGTGTGTGTGTGTGTGTGTGTGTGTGTGTGTGTGTGTGTGTGTGTGTGTGTGTGTGTG
>JAVQJD010072788.1:0-11691 GCA_036023655.1 Nannoperca australis | reverse complement strand
GGGTCTTTGTGTGTGTGGAAGTTGGTCTCGACCGGCTCCATGTGATTGAGTGCCCTGAGATAACTTTGTTATGATATGGCGCTATATAAATAAAATTGAATTGAATTGAATTGAAATGTCTCCTATTTAATAAAACAAACAAACTACATTACATCTCACTGAGTAAATTGCCCAGTGAGGCAACATGCTGTTAGATAACTGAAAATGACTACATACAGCAAAAAAGGTCAGTCAATGTTATCCCAAGATTTCGTCTATCATGCGGAAAGTGAATATTTATATTAAAAATAAATAAATAAAACAATTTTGATGCTACTAGACATTTTAACATGTTAATCTGGTGATGGAAACTTCCATCTGGGAAAAAGAAACAAACTAAATGAAGGCGTCCATGTGCATTTTTCTTACTCTAAAAAATGTTTTCATCCATTACTGCAGAGAAACAGACATAATGATGGAAACCATCCAGTAATAAAAACCATCATCAGTTTGACAGCTGGAAAAATCATCTGTGATGGAGCAGCAGTGGCACAATCACCTGAGACTTTGAGGATATTCTATTTTCAATGAGCCATGCATCATAGATAGATAAAAATCCAGGGATGAAACAGACTGAAGAAAGCACCGGCATTTCCATCCTTTTAAACTACATTCCTGGATGTCTATCCTCTCACCTTTTTTTTTTTTTACCCCCATTCCAAACCAGATTCTGTCTGAACAATCATGACTCACAGAGCAAGCGAGAAACACGGACAGGAGCTTGTTAGCTTGTAGCAAACAATTTGTTAGTTTCAGGTCTGCTAGTTGTCAAATCCTTCTTTGTTAACAGACGTGAGAACAGACTGAACACATCACCAATTAGATCAGCAGGGGGCCGGGTGCAACTTGTGGCAGGAGAAATTAATCACTACTTCTAACCAAGCTTAACAATAGTCCATAATTTGAGTCATCACTGTTCATGTCATCATGGTTCATTCACAAGTCATCCTTTGTGAATGACTTGTCAGGATCTGCATTATGCAAATCCTGTTCCTGTGAGTTGACAGCACCGGTCGCCGGATGCACCCTGTGAGGTTTGATTGCATGGTAATTACTGTTTTTCCAAATAATTTGTCAGTAAATTAGCCCTGACTATGTGATGAAAACATTGCCGGATTTTAATGATTTTACAACATTAACCTTTTGGTTGTTAACAATCATGAATCTCTGGTTGAGCGATATCAAGCAAGAGGAGTGACGATTGCTCCCCAAGTCTTAGTGAGTCTCACTCCATCCCTTGAAGAATCAGATCATCCAAAACACAAAAACATTTTCTTCTCAGTTTCAAGCAGATAGTTCTGATTATGTGTGCCACGGTTAAACTGAACACATTTTGTTCACAGTGGCCCCGTCCAACAGATGAGCCTGTGTGAACGTGGAAGTTATTCAGTGTCAAGGGGCTAGTGTGAAATTGGTTATTATGCAAAAAACATTAAAGTTTTTATCCAACCTCCACTGTCTGGATATGAGACTGCTGTGTAACCCTTGTTGGCCTCAGTTGCTAGCTTATGATTATAAATGCATGGTTCTTTGCATTGTAATCAGACTGAATACATCGTTTAACAAACATGAAAGTGTAATGGTGGGATTTCAGCCAGGAAACTTATGTATGTATGTGTACCCAGCCGCAGCGGCACATCGTATGCAACAATAGAGTTTAATAAAAAGTTACATTCATTTCAGGGAGCAAACGCTTGTGGATTTTACCGAAGTTAACTGGGTTTTGGTTTTCTTTTTTGACAGCTCATTTTTATATTATTCTGAAGACCAGCCCCTTAATTGTCATTTTTGCCTGAGGAATCAATTGGTTGCACTGAAAGAGTCATAATCCCGGGACTTTGTAGATTTCTGGTTTTTGTTTCCTGTTTTATTTTGTAATCTGTGCTTGTGTTCATGTGTTCCTTTGCCGTCCTGTCTATGTCTGGTTCCCTCCTTGGTTAATTGCATTCACCTGTGTCTCGTCACTCACTGTCTGATAAACCCATCTTGTTCTGTGGAGCTGACGGTCTGCCTTTTGGGTCCTTCTCCCTGCTGCCTCATGGCAATCCTTAACATCAACTCCTTCATATCCAACCTCTTCTAATTCTTGATAAGAAGTTTTGATGTCTTTTCCTCATTCGGAAAAATGTAACTAAACTCTTGCAAGAGATTAAATCACACGGTATCTTGTGTTGACTTACCTCCTTGCACTCAGTTTAAGAATTCTATTACACAAATGGGGGGTGGATATCTTTGCTAAGTTCGGTTTACTTTTTACTGACAAACAGTGTTGCTTTACCAGCTAACTTGTTGCACATCTTTACAATAAAAATGTTTTAAATACATAGTAAAGTAGTAAAATAAGTATTTAAACAGAAGCACCTGGGCAATAGATTCTGAATGGTGTGCATGTAGAAAGCTTAGCGGATTAGCATTCTTCACAAGCCTCAAATGCACATTAGGATATATCTTCTGACTTAACACTTTGCTTTGATTTTACTTTGATTTATTTTTTTTTGCTCTGCTGTTAATCACTTACAGTGCGGGGCTCTCTTGGCCAAGTGCCAAAAAAGGATTTTCAATCTGAATGAGACTTCTTTTCCGTGACCTTCTCCCACCAAGTAAAAAAGAAAGAGACACAGAGAAAGAGACAAAAAGACACTTAAGTTAGTTTGGGGTAAAGGCACTCCAAGTCCCAGAAAGTCGATAGGGTTACGTAATTCAGTTTCCTCCAAGTCCAGGAACATCATGAAGATAATGGATTTCTTGTCAAGGGAACAGGGGCTTGCTGGTGTGAGAGGCCAGCTGCGCGCGCACACACACACACACACACACACACACTGTCGTACATGCAATTTATGTAAAGAGAAGCATGACTAAAAATGTTGGAAAAGTAAAGGGATGGAAATGTTTTTGAAGAAAAGAGAAACTAGGGGAAAGAGAGGGATGGCAGCCAGAGATAAAATGAATGGGGAAGAAAGAATGCATTTTTTAGCTGGAGGAGAGAAAGAGACCCTAAGGGAAATGCAGCAAACAAAGGAAAAGTTGAAAAGAGTGAGAGACAGTGTGAGGGAGAGGCAAATTGACCAAAGAAAAAACTGAGTACTGGAAAGAAGAGAAAGACAGAGCAGGAGGTAACAGAAGGACAAATAATTTGACCAGTGGTTTAAAAAGACACCCTTGGGGAGAGAGCAAGAAGAGGGAGAGTTGAAGAGGCTGAGAAACTGTTTCAAGGAGAGACAGTAAGAAAAGAAAGATAAAGAGAATTATATAAAAGCTTGTGATGGCATAACTGGTTCATTTGAGTAACTTAGTGAAGTGAATTTTTCATTTCTTTCAAGGGGGGGCAACGGCGATGACTCATTTCTGTGCTCGTTACTACTAGTTCATATCAAAAGAGTAGTTCAGTGAATGATTAAATCATCACTAATTAAAGCATTCAAAGGTTAAATATAATTGAGGAACTATGAACACAAGAGGCAACCAAAGAAATAATGGGCAAGGAAAGGACGGAACAAATAGAAAGACAAAGGGAAGAAAGAAGGGAAAAAGGGAAGCAGCGATAGTCAGTTTCACTGGAGGATTAAGAAGGGCCCTGAGGGCCATCCCAAAAGAACGGAGGACTATCAGAGAGAAGCCCTGACAGCTGGCGGAGATTTAAATTCTCACACGTTTTACATGAATTTCCAAGGGTTTTTAAAGTTCACTTAGAAGTTTGTGCCCAATGATGAAAAATATGTGAACCAGCTGCAGCCTCAACAGCTTTTATTTGCATTGTAGCCCCGGCTTGCACCGATTTGTCATCAATAAGTGAATTACAGAAACTGTCCTTCTAAGATATAGATGTATGAAAACATAAAGATGACTCTTTGCTTTAAGTTTTGTCATTGGTTTCTTTTAACCATGTCCTGATTTTTCCACAGCCCTGCCTTAATCAACTGGTTATTATTGTAACCATGACAACAAAGGTCCACTGAACCATAATCAAAGAGTTATTTTAACCCTAACCATGATCTTTCCCTAACAAAGTCCTTTTGTGTGTGCCTAAACCTAGAAGATCAGAAACAGGTTCTAAATTGATTCCGATTTCTGACAGTCAACACTGGTGTGGCACAGGAGGAAGGGCAGGTCATCCATCAATTGTAGGATTGGCGGTTCGATCCCCGTCTCCTCCTGTCCATGTGTCGAAGTCACCTTGAGCAAGACACTGAACCCCCAGTTGCTTTGGGTAAAAGCGTCTGCTAAGTGTAATGTAAATGTCATTAACAAGACTTAATAGCAGGTAAGGTGGCCCAGCCAAAACCATGACAGCCCCAGATCAAAAGTAAGGTTTTCTACATACATTTGATCATATAATGTATCTCACATCTGCAAAGTGATTTAGTGCAACAGTAAAAGTTGTTTAAACCACCTCACAACCAACAATTTCTAAGATATTTAGCAGGTCTAGAGTTACTTTATTAATTTTGGTCTCTTGCTTTATTTATTAAGGATGTAGATAGTTAGGAGCTTTAATATACATTACATATCTAAGACTCAGCATGTCAAGTTGATGTATGGTAAATTATCTTCCTGTTATCTAATAAATCAGCTGCTACACATATTTCAGGCTTAATCAGTGGATATATAATCTGTTACCACTGAAATTGCATAATGACCTGAAAGTGTAAATTTAGTCCTTTTTTTGTGATTGTTTCTCATAATTAAATTAAAAAGACAATAATGTGTGGATATAAAACCCAATGATTTTTTTTTATTAATTCCAACTTTATGGGTATAATAAAAATGGTGCATTGGTATATTATACCCACAAGGTGAACAGCTGAAGGTCTCTTTCCCATATCAGCCAAAAGTGCCTTTTCAATTAGGAGATCTCACTTTAAAGTAATTGTAAGACAAGCGCTTAATTTGAGCCAAGGAAACTTCCTGTAGGAGTTGAGACTCTACCTCTAGACAATTAAGAGTTTAAAAGGGCTTAGTTAAACATGTTGTTGCAGTATTGAGAAATCAATTATCTCTCTCTCTCTTTATATACACACACACAAACACGCGCGCAAATACAGCACTACTGTTTTCCCAGCCTTGTAGTGTTTCCATCACACATACTTAACTTCCTACTCAACAGTGAAAGTGCATTTGTCCTCACCTTTTTTTTTTCCTTTTTCTTTTTAAACTGGACATTTCCCTGTTGCACATTCATTGCCTCTGTCTACGACCTGAAGCACTTAGTGAACAGCAAACTACAAAATGCTGTACATTACATCAGTTGTTGGACCGTGTGTGTCATGGAATAAGGAAGGGAAAGAGACAAGAACGAGAGAGGGAGAGTCATCTCTGATGCCAATTTGATATAGGAGTTGTTAGATGTTGCTCATTCATGTATATATACAATATTTAGAGGGAAAACAATATTATATATATATATATATATATATAAACAGTATTCATGCAACAGAGACTCACCTGCACTTAACTTGTTAAAATGCATGGATCTGTAGATGGAATAAGAATCTCTCTCAAATGCAGACTAAAAGTACCATCGCCAAAATCAAGTCATTCCTCTCATTCAAAGATGTTGAGAAAGACATCCTACATGTCATCCTGTCTAGATTACTGTTGTTCACTGTATATGAGCATTGGTCAGTCATTTCCGGCCTGTCTGCAACTGGTCCAAAACGCTGCTGCCCATCTCTTGACAGGTACCTGGAAGGGAGACCATATCACCCTGAGTCTGGCCTCTCTCCACTGGCTTCCTGTGCGGTTTAGAATCAGTTTCAAGGTTCTCCTCTTCATCTTCAAAGCATTAAATGGGCCGGCCCCTGCTTACATTTCAGACCTCATAACCCCCTATTCTATCTCCAGGTCCCTCGGGTCATCTAACCTGGGACTTATGGATGTCCTACGGTCTAGGCTGAGGAACAGAGGTGAGAGTCTTTTCTGTTGCTGCCCCTAGACTATGGGATAGCATTCCAATTTCTGTCAGAACTGCCACCTCCATTGCTTTGTTTAAATCCAGGCTCAAAACATACTTTTATTCCTTGGCTTTCGGTATAGTGCTGGTACTTTTGCACTGTGTGTATTGTTACGTTTGTGAGGGTTGCTTGTTTTGAATTTGTATTTTATAGTGTGCTTTTCCATGCACATTACCAGTACAACACTTTGGTTAACGTGTTGTTTTTAAATGTGCTATATAAATACATTAGATTTTACTTAAAGCTGAAACAATTAGTGAATTAATCAATTAGTTAATAGACTGAAAATGTTCAAACGATCATTTAAGTCATTCATCAGGCAAAAAATGTAAAACATTCACGTGGATTAGCAATTTTTTTCTTCAATTGTAAATTGTATACATTTCAGATTTACGCAGTAATCTCAACACAAAGGGACATTCGCAAACCATTGCTCTGTTGTGAAACAGTTTTTACTCTGACAGAGGAGGTTAAATAAAAGCAGCTAACAAGCTATGATAGCTTCCTCTATTTTAGACTCTCCAGCTCTCCGTCCTTTCAAAGGTCAGTGCTGTCAAGACGGCTTTCATTTTTACATACACAATTACACAAGTTCACATATTAAAGCTCATCAAAGTTTAACACTACAGAAATTGATTAATTTTTTCTCCTCAAGATCCCTGATTGCATTGCAATCAATTGATTTCATTGCAAAAATTTGCCATTTTATGTTGAGTTACAAGCTAGACGAAAGCATTCCCCAATATCTGCTCCGGGATCAAATCTGTCACCTTTCACTTACCAAACAACATCTCCACACAGTATGCAAGTAGACTATTTGTACTATTAGTCTACTTGTACTGTTTCAGAGTGCAGGGCTTAAAGAAATGGCTGGACTGGTAAGAAAATCTTTTAGAGTTCAAACCTGCAGGAACCGGTTGTCACTGCAGTTTGACCTTCACTTGACAGTCTGTTGTTGTGTTGTGTATTTTGGCAGACTGGGCAAGAGTCTTGTCACTTGTGATGGAAAGGTCTTGCAGAGAGAAAAAAAACAGTCAGTTTTGTTTAGATTGAGGTTGCAATGGTGGGCAGATTTCCAGCTGCAGATATTTTGGAGAGCACAGACGTGAGCTTCCATCTTAGTGTCAGAAGAGAGAAAAAGTAGAGCGTCACAGCCATGGCAGCAGCAAGAGATGTTGTGCAATATGGTCATCAGAACAAACTATTTGGTACAGATGGTAAATCCTAGTTGAGAGTGTGCACTGTGAAAGAAAGTGGTAATTCAGAGTGCAAAACATTGGCAGATCCCCAGGTCAACACAGTTGGCAAGGAGCATCTGGTGGTTAAAATGTCAAAGGCATGATAGATGGAGAGGAAAGAGGGTAACATGTTTAGCCATACCAAGAGTGTAAGCCAGAAGTAGTATCAGAGCTTTGGATAGAAAAAATAGGGCATTTATTTTCCTCTAGTTTTTGACACCACATGGGAAGAGTGATTGTAGCTGATTGAAGGCAGCTGGTATACAGCAAGATGTAAGTTAAAGAAGGATTTGATGATGGTAGACACCAAGGGGGGGATGCTGATTAGAACCAATGGTCAGGAAAGAAGAGATGAAAGGACCAAAGGGCAAAAATAAATGAAATGAACATCTTCGTGAGGAGACATGTTCTGTAAGTGTCCTGTGTTCAAGGCTATTGGTCCATGAAGCTATTGTCCTATTTGATGTCAGAGCTAAACAGAGCAAAACATTCCCTAATGATTTGTTTTCATACATAAAAGGCTGATGAGTGAAAGAGTTGACCCACTGGTGGCGCTAGATGAAAAGCATATATCCAATGGTTTCTTAGATATTTTACTAAAAGCCTAAAATATTTTCCTGGTGGTGGTGCTAGAAATAAAAAAGGGTGTTCACCAAAGTCAGGAGGAGTCAAATCAAATTAATAGTTGTTTAGATATTTCAGTCTGGATCCAGTGGACCGAATGACTGTGAGACAAATGCTTGCATGGCTAAAAACTGCTACAACAACTTTGACCACCACCACTAGAACTGCCGTAAGCTATCATTTCGACCGTTTAAATAAATAAAAAAATGTCTATAATCCCTCCTGATAAATACCCAATTGAGCAATTTAATTTTATTCTGTTCTTTTAAAAAATAAAATAACACCAAAAGTAAACATTTTTGCACATAAACTGTAATTATTCCATATAATTACACCAGTATAGGGTAATAACCATTAGAGATTCCATTCACACTTTAAATGAATCTAGAATTACTCAGAACAGGAATAATTAAATGTATTTTTAGATTATAAAACATTTTATATAATATATTGTGTAGCAGCAGAAGTAATGAATAGCCCAGGCTATAGGGCAGTGCAGTGCAGTTGAGGGCAGAGGAGCACGACACAGGAGGGACTCGAGACCACTAAAGACATTTCTTTGACAGAGACAGATAGTTGCTAAGCAACCAAGATGCATCTCCAACCCCCCAAAAAATTACAATTCCATGGGGTCAATATGGCTGCCTGTGGCTGAAAGGGGTAAAAATCTTCATATTTTCTTTGCTGTTTGTATAAGTTGTGTAAACAAAAATAAAAAAGATTTTAAATGAAAATATAAACACTTTTAGGAATAGGCAAGAACAAGCAGCATTGTACTTTTTCATTCAACAGTTATTGCACATATAAATTTGAAAAGGGTCAAAATCATGGCCATTCTAGTGTTAAAGGTTTTCCCACTTGTTTACACATGTCCCCCAATCCCACTATCACTCACAAGCAGACTCACAGCGGCTGTACAGTTTCTACGTTACTTATTTCATTTTCTCTCCCCCTTCCTTTCTACTCTCCCACTATTGTTACTTCTTTATCTCTTTTCAGTAAATCAGATTTCTCCTCCTGAGGTTCTCTGCCTTCTTTTCTGAGTGATTACAGTTTAACCACACCCTTTCTCTGCTCCCTCTGTGGGCCCTTCACAGAATCACATTAGTGATATTACTGAGCAAGGCCACATAGGGATGAAGTTAGTGGAATGGGCTTGGAGTGAATGAGGAATGTGTGTATGTGTGTGTGTGTGTGTGTGTGTGTGTGTATGGCTGTCTGCATGTGTAAAATGTCCATGTAAAGGCTAATAATCTGTAGACCAAGTCATAACTAAAGATTAAAGGAGCACAAAAAGCAGGAAAATGGATGGTTCAAATTCAGGAGAAAGGAACGCAGGGCTGGAAAAGTTCCACTTCACAAAATGATTGTGAAAGTACTGAAGTTAATTAACCTCAAACCGTTCCAATGGTGCTGCACAATGGCCAGAAGTAAAAGACTTTGACTCTACCTGCCAGATCCCATGTATCTGTGTAAAATGTGTGTGTGAGAGAGAAAATAAGGGCAAGATTGAAATAAAGCAGTATGTACGTATTCAGCAAAACATCTTAAGATAGATAAATCAAAATAAACATGGATGCACATGATACATCTAATGTGAAATGTTCATGGCACATTGTTTCATTCAGTCTTACTGGGAATCGCAAGCGGCGTGTAAACCACACACTTACTGTGAAGATGTGTGTTTGTGTGCGCTCAAGAGTTGCAACAGAGTGGACACTTTCAAACTAAAAAGGCCAGGGCATAATGCATTGTGTGGTGGTGTTCTTGAAGGGAATGAGCGGTGTATAGATTTACATTAAGCATTCAGTCATTTTAATCCACAGACTCAAACCTCCATGCAGCGGCTCCTGACATTTTATATACCAAACGATTTATCGACAACGTTTTCAGCAGATTAATTGCTAATGAAAATAATCAGTAGTTGCAGACCTTTAAAAAATTGTGATGGTGAAGAGTGGATTAATGTTTTTGGTTCATGCAACATCACATTTACATATTCACTTTGGAACAACAATCATCTGTGTCAGCACCTGCTACAACCAAAAATACGCTTTGCATTATCATGTGCTGCTTATGCATCTGCTCTCGTGCAAGCACAAGCTAGAAGCATGGATGAACAGCAGCTCTGTATGAATGTGAAACTGCACCTCGCTGTTAGACCAAATTATCTTGCCCACCCTTCCAAACGTGGCCATAGACGAATTACACGGCCAATAAGAGCTTATAATATAGCAGCCATGAGAGAAGGAACCATCAATCAGAGGCTGACGACAGCCGAGTAATTTAAACTGCAGCACGCCTCAGGCTGGCGCGTGTATCTATCTATAGTGTGTATGTACATGTGTGTATGACGGTACAGTATGTGAGAGTATGCTCCCTTCTTCTTTTCTGTGTGTCTGTGAGCGTACAGGTCTACTACTGCTCAGCCCCACAGCCACTGGCAGGTAATGAGAACTTTATGTGTTTTCATTACTTTGTGCCAGACAACAAAAGCACACTGAGGGCTTTTGGCAGAGACAGAGGCTAGAGGAATGCAGTCAAAACAGATTAAGGAGCTGAGATATATGGTTCCACAGGTGAGCAGGTAGGCTGACTGAACTAACAAACCTTGGATTACAACAAGTTGGACATACACACACATACACACACACACAGAGAAACATATTGCATTTGTAGCTTACACATACAATCACATTGTGCCTGCATCTACAAACATCAGAAGGAGCCTCTCTCATGCAGCCACGAGTGCGAGCACAGACTGACAGACTTAAGTCAATAACAGGAAGAGACAGGGAGAGGAAAAAGATTGAAAAAGAAAATTGGGTTTTAGAGAGTGTGAAAGAGAGAGTGGGGAGGCAATGTGGATGTGGAAAGAAAAAGTGACAGATTTGGAGAGAAAATGACGTAATAGAAGGTAAGTGCCTTGAGACAGTACGATATTTAATGTCACTTCTTCTGGACTCACATATATCTCTGGTGAGTTTGGCCTGAATCCCACCACCTTTGTCTGATTTTTGCTACAGGCTCTGTACAAAAGAAGGAAATATCAAGGATTGGACTTTGCAATAAGAACAGGGAGCTCAGGGAGAAATAGAGTAGTGGGAGCCACACGAATTATTAGTGGTAAATTATAGATGTGAGGCTGCATGAGAGACTGGAAATTGGTCTAATAGAGGAGCATCGAAATGAAGAGACTTGTTGAGTAGTGGTGGCAAGAGAACAAGCTGTGGTGTTTTGTGAGGAATGAAAACAGTCCACTGATATAGCTGTTACATTAAACTGCACTATAATGAACAATGTCTTTTACACATGCATACATAGTTAACAATATGTATTGCCAGAAGTTCATTTGACCAGTAATAGGTCAGTATATTCAAGAAACGACTGCTACTTCACTATCTGTTGTGTGCAAGTCAATAGTATTCTAGCATGTTAAAATGTTTACCTTCCTTCATTTTGCCAGTCTAAGATGGTTATTTATTTTCTGCCAAGCCCTCTATTAGTGATCTAGCGTGTGCGTTAGACAGTAATCTGGGTGGAAGAGCATGGCATTACAGTAAAAGCCCCTAGGAAAAAGAACAACAGAACATGATTTTTGGCTAGAAAATGTAATTCAATCAAAAAACAAGACAAACTACAGATGTCTCAGATCAAGTGGTATTAGGCTTGAACCCAGGGGCACATGTTGGCAAACAGCAATTCCAGGAGCTTGGATGGTTACACATGAAGCATAGACATGTGCGGTACATAATACACTGAACAAAAATATAAACGCACTTTTTTTTTGCTCCAATTTAACATGAGCTGAACTCAAAGAGCTAAAACTTTTTCTATGT
>JAVQJD010072779.1:0-15876 GCA_036023655.1 Nannoperca australis | reverse complement strand
TCATCAAACTTGTAAGAGATACATCGCTGCCAATGGCAGAATCAAAAAGAGCATTAAATCTAAGAACAGATTATCTTTGTACATTATCAAATACAATACATTCAAACTAAAATACAATTTTGTATAATATACAATATAATATCGTACAATATGCTATACTTTAATTTTAAAGGGGTGATAAGAAAAGTCACAAAGACAGATGCAAAGATGGTTCACTTGTGTGCATGTGTTTACACGTATTTGATAGAGAGACAAGTAAAGTAGTCATTTAAAGGGGATGGGGAAGTTGGAAGGGGGAAAGGGAAAGGAATTCTAAACAAGCTGAGAGGGAGACAGAGAATTGGTGGTGAGGAGGATGGGAGCAATGGCGTCCTCATATGAATTATCGCTAATCCTCCCACTCACACGCTCATATTAAAATATACCACATTATCAACATTCAGCTCCCTCTGCACCTCTCTTCCCACCATACAAACACCTCAAGAAGCATCTGGGCTGTAATATAGTCGCAATAACTTATTCCAGCTACGTTTCAACTGGAAGCCAATAAGGGCTAGTACAGTCTCTTTTCAATGTTCTTTACACTCCATTAGAGTTCTCAGTCAGGGTGCGCCCTCCCTGCCCAGGCCTGGCTGCGTGTATAGCATTGTCATCCGTCTGTAGTGGAAGACTCATCAAATATTAACCGACACATTAGGAGCACAAGAACTCCCTTCATGCACTCTGCTCAGCATGAGAAAGGACGTTGGCTTGGTAAATGGGTCGCGGTTATGAACAAGGCAGGAGACTCTCAGTCACTGAATGTGGTGTGGATGCTGATTGTACTGTAGAGACGAGTGGGTTAGGTGCTGTGTGCAGCATTCTAACATTACAAAATCATTGCCACATTCATTTAGATGTATTAGAGTATATATAACACTATCTCTCACAAAGCTTACAGGCTATACTATAATTCCAAGCTGAATTTGGTGGGCAATCTGCTGGATTGGTTTCATAGCACGAAGTAGGAAATGGGTTGAATTCACACGACTCGGACGTGTCATGAATATTATTATTTCAGACTGGATTTATTTTTTATTTTTTATATGACATGCAACTTGACTTGGGCAGCAATGACTCATGATGTCTACCTTGACCCAAACTTAAAAGAAGAAGAATCATGGTTGTACCCAGGGTATTTTAGAGCTTATGAGATTGTTTTATGTGCATTTGAACTAAAAATTGAAATATAATGTCAGGATTTGTTTTAGGTGCCCAGAGTCTATCTGAAGAAAAATAATATAATTGTATGTATTTCATGGGAAATAGATAAAGTTCATGTTTCTAATATCTGTTTTATTAGTGTTAAATGTACTCCTTAGCATTGCACTATCACTATGTCAAACTCTAAGGCTACGGAAAATCATCTAAATGGATGAGAACTAGAGATGTCATTGGTTTTTTTTCATGTATTCTTCCTCCTGGTCAAAACCTGGCACCTACATTACCCACAATGCAACTCAATCACTGACAGTTAAATCTGAGGTTAGGGTCTGTTACGTTAATAGCACACTTAATACATTTCTCATGGCAGATTATTGTGACTCATCAAACACAAAATTACTTTATAACAATAGTAATACCTTTATTTTTCTAGTGACACCATCAGGGTTATTTTTCAGACTTTAGAATGTGTAGGACTTCCTGGTACTTACAAAAC
The DNA here is from genome assembly GCA_036023655.1 of Nannoperca australis. NCBI lineage: Eukaryota > Metazoa > Chordata > Actinopteri > Centrarchiformes > Percichthyidae > Nannoperca > Nannoperca australis. The sequence continues at coordinate 14,177 of JAVQJD010072779.1, read as the reverse complement.
AATCCCACTTTTGGTGGATGATGATTCATGTATTTGTTACACCAGGGAAGTGAGAGGAATACAAGTAGCAGTGTCCTCATTGCATCAGGAAGCACCAGGGGTTTAATGGAAACGTGGTCTTAATTCTGAGAAACATTAGCACTAATCAAAGCACTTGTGAGCGATAAAGGCTACCTGTCATCCCAACCTTGATCTCATTTGTTACAGTGATTATATTAAGGCATCACAGGTAATTTGACAATGATATATAATGATGCTCTACAATTAAAATTAAATACCCATTACTCCTTTAAGCAAACACAGACACATGCACACAGTGTGCAGGTAGATAAACAGCAATACACAAACATTTGGTGTTATCTAATATGTCCAAAATGTCATTAAGACATTCTGTGCAGTGAAAGCACAGAGTGGGACTGCTGAGGTTTAAAGTGTATACTTAACTTTTATACTTTCTAAAGTGTGTATTAGACTCTAAAGTTATATAAGTGAGTAAACAGAAGATAAGTACTTTCTTTAGACATCAGACTGAATTGCAGCTCCATTAAGAATAAATGTGAAAGTTGAGACTAGCAATGAATATGGAAACATATATGACATTACTTATGACCACAATAAAATAAAGCTCATTTAGCTGTGAAAGCCCACACAGTCGTTTTATGACTCCATAAAGTCAGTGTCTGAATCTCTGATGACTGAGTGACGCGAGACTTTCTCAGTCACAGATACGGATTTGGGGTATTTATTACAGAATAAAAGGTTCCACAAAAACATTATATTTTATACATGTTATAATAACTTCCTGAACCCACTTCACTTATTCCACTGTACATCAACTTCTGTGAAAAAGTTCTGAACTAATAGTCTTATTCCAGACTGATGGAAAGAAGTTTTTAAGCTCAATACTACATCCCATTACACATTCAATTCAAATACCAAATTGATAGTCCTGTAATTAAATGACCAATTACATAAATAGTTGTTAGACAGACAGACAAATTGATATCAGTAACACATATTTTAGACATTTTTTAAACTCTCACAGAATTCATTTGAAACAAAGTATCTGTCACCAAACACAATTCGCATGTTTATACTATGAATTAATGTATATGTTTTCCCCACAGTAGACACAGTCTTTGATTCTACATACAGTGCCACCTATTTATTTATGTATTTATTGTAATTATTATTTAATGTAACCTACACTTAATGGACTATCAAACAAAGTAGGGTCTGAAGAGGGTATTGTGATGAATAATTCTGGCAAAAGAAAGTCTCACAAATCATGTTTTTCAGTGTTACTGTATTGGTTGTAGTTGTCAGTGAGCTGATTACAACCTTATTTCCCATGTGCAGAAGCGCAGCTGCCAGAGATGATTTGCTGCCATTCTAGCTGCTGTGTGCGCACGCAGCTTGTGTGACTTTGGAGTGTGACTTGCCCTTGTAAATATACATAAATGCCTGTATTTACAATTCACAAGCTTTTGTTACTTCTACCCTTTTGTGATTGTTTTATATCTATGATTAGGACCCTAAAACAGAAACAGCTAAAAGGAAATCAGCTGTTAACGATTTTATTATGTACAACTGTGCTTTTATAACTGTCACACGTCAAATCTCTAATGTGAAAAAGGCCTGTTGCTTGCCAATGGAAACACAATAAGTGCTTTGTTTAGAGATAACTTGACAAAAACCTAAGTGAACTTCTCCACCACTTCTATCCCACACAATAAGAAGACTGTTTGGTGACATTGTGTTAACTGAGGTCTTAAAAACATAAAACACTGCAATTTTTGGCCGTCCATGTGCCAAAATGACTGCACAAAATCTTTTCATTATGAGACACAATAGAGAATCTGAATTTGACTAATGACTTTGCTTGAAAAAGCTATTTGGGTTGAATTTGACCTTGAGCAACTCTGTTCTCCACACAAGGTAACATCCGGAACACAGAGAAGCTGAGCTACGACCGCCAGCAGCAGTACGAGATCCAGGTGACGGCCTGGGACTGCGGCCAGAAGCGAGCCTTGCACAGCGTCCCTGTCCGCATTGACGTCAAGCCTGTCTGCAAACCTGGCTGGCAAGGTGAGCCATCATCACATTAATATGCGTGCATGTGCACAAAGATTGACTGTGCAGAAACGCAGATGCAATTATTTGTGTGTGATTACTTAGTTTGTACAGTGTGTTTGTCAGTGTGCAAGCCTGGCTGAATTGGACAGCATGCGCACAATGGTGGAACAGGAATACCTGTGTGTGTTATACACATGCTCACAGAAACACAGTGCTGGAAGCAGTACTCAGATCTTTTCCTTAAGTAGATGTAGTAATACAACAGTGTAGAAATACTCTGGTACAAGTAAAAGTTCTGCATTAAAAATCTTACTTAGGTAAGAGTACAAAACCTTTAGCATTAAAATATACTTAAAAGTAAAAACCAAAAGTAGTACTCAATCAGACTTTCTGAATAATATATTTAATATCACTGGATTATAATTTATTTGTAAATAACATCGAATAATAATAACATCACTTATGTTGCAGCTGGTAAAGGTCAAGCTACATTGAACTACTTTATACTGCTTTATATCCACAACAATAGGTGATGATGTGATGATAGGTCCCGAACAATTATGCAAGGAGTTGGAGGGTTCACTATTGGGAGAGAAATGTTATTAATATCATACAAAATAGTTCCATCTTTTAAAATCATATTATTCAATGAGCTAAAGGTATGGAAAGAGTTAGCAGTGGAGTATAATACGTCTCTTATGTTCTTCATGGAATCTCAACTCCTTTTTTGAGTTTTAAGTTTTCAATCACATATCATTTATTAGTTGATACTATTTTAGATTAAAAATCTGACTCTGGAAAGTATCTAGTAACTATGTAAAAGGAAATACTCAAGTAAAGTATTTTACTTAAATACAGATTAAATGTACTTAGTTACATCCCACCACTTGAAACACAGCTGTGATTATTTGTCATTACTTCTATGTGTGTGTTCCTGCTTACCTCTGAATGTGTGGGTTTTGTTTTTTCTTAGTTTGTGCTTATCAAACTGTCTGGGTTTCTCCTCGCTCTCCTTCCTACATTTTTATATTTCTCTGTCGCTGTCTTTTCCTTTCCTGACCCTCTTTCTCTCTCCTTCCTTCCCTGAGGAATTGGCCTGTCAAGTTTAGCTGGTGTGATCAACAGCACTTTACTGAGAGCACCGTGAAACAGCCAACACGGCTCTTAGCACATCAGAAAAGCAGTCATGGCAGCCTTAACAAGGCCCAGAGAAATGCAAAGACAAGTGTCCACAAGTGCTACAACAACAGCAACAACAACAACAACAACACTAACAGCGCTCGAGATAACTGTACATGCTATTTACACCTGTCAGAGTAGGCAACAGCACATACGATTAAAGACTAATACATGCAGTGTGTGACTTCACATGTAACCATGTGGAATCTGTGTTGTTCTGTCATTAACAAGGTGATTCATGAGCTGGATTTCTTTGGAGACCAGCCATTTATCGTCCCCCAGGACGTGATGTTAGCAGGCTGGTGATAAACAGTGGTAAATGAGGACCTTGGCAGCAGCTCAGTGGCAGCCACTGAACCCTGCAAAAACTGTTAAGTTGTCTGGCTCATATTCAATCTTCCAATCTGTGTTTTTCAAAAAAAAAGTTGCAACATATGTCTGTGGTTTTAGATAAATTAACATGGTCCTGATCCGAGTCAGAATTTTCAAGCACAAGGTTTAGGATCTTAACAAATTATTTTTTTATCAAGAAAATAAATGATTCAAAGAATATCTTGAAACATTAGTACTATCTAGTCTAAATAATTATTTAAAATGGGTACAACTCTACCAGAAAGGGGACTGATTAAGGTTTAGAGGTAATAACACCACCAAATAAAAGAAAGAAACTATAAGAAAACAGGGTAAAGGTTTTACCCTTTGTTCTCAATTTCAAAATTAGTACATGTAAGTAGTACAAAGTCACTGTGGCAGCACTTGGCAGCATGCTGTGTAGTGTTTTTTTGTGTTTAATGCCAAGGGGCAAAGTTACAAACTAGGCTGATGGCAAGTGGAATCACAGACTTCATGATGTGCAATAAAAGCATGCAGACACACAAGAGAGTAGGCTACACATAAAACACATTTTCACATACTCATAGACACAGTTACAGACTAATTTTCTCACATAAAAAAACACTGAGATAAACATATGCTACATACGGAGTTACTGTGGGCATATGTACGATTCAGTGGCTGCACACAACACACATGCACTCACACCCAAACACACAGAGCAGGCAGGGCGTGGGCGTGGGCGTGGCCGTAGAGAGTGACATTAACTCCCTCTCTGGGCTCTCAATGATAATCCTGTCTTTGAAGCCTGTTTGCAATATTTTTTTGTGTGTGCATTTTTCGAATTAGGATTTTCAGCACACGATTATGGCGAGAAAATACATGCACAGATACACTCTCCCCCTGATGAAAGGGCAGTCGTCCCTATGAGCGTTGTTTGGCAGCAGGGATGAAGGGGAGGATGGAGAGAGAGAAGTAAATGCCATGGCCACAGATCAGGGGATATTTAATAGAGCTAGTGGTTGTTGTATTAAAGGCAAGCTACTGTGGGAATGTCAAAGACGCGCGCACACACACACACGAATTATGTGCTTTCTTTTGGTAAAAAGCAGTAATCTGTCTGTTCAAATTAGGCATGGTTTCTGACTTTGGATAGCGGGGCTCAGCTGTGTGTCTCTCGTGACCAATCACATGTCCTCAATTGGCTTGTGGAAACTTTTACTGATGGGTAGTGCCTGTTCACTCGCACAAACACACACACACACACACACACACACACACACACACACATACACACACAGGTATTCAATTCAATTCAATTTTATTTATATAGCGCCATATCATATCAAGTCATCTCAGGGCTCTATCGCATGGAGCAGGTCGAGACCAACTTCCACACACACAAAGACCAAACAATCCCACCATATACTACCACATTACCTTTTATGGGGCAATTCTGCATAATAATGAATAATGTGTACTTTATTAATTGTTGATACTTACTTAGCTATACTTTCACTTTATCCATATTTTTTGTAACAATGTATCAAACGACAATGTGAAAAAAAATTGACAATATGAAAGGGGATATTCGTAGTGATTGATCTACAAAGAATTATCGCCAGGTAGTAGTGGAGTAGTAGTAGTGAACGGGCTGTGGTGTATGGTTTCATTCAGCATGGAAGGCCAGTGCCTTCCATGCTGAATGAAATAGTACCAGTGTCTTGAATCAGATTCAAGCTGCCACCGGTAGCCAGCGGGAGCAGTGTAGTGTGGAGAACTGGGTCGAAGACCAGCCAGACTGCTGCTTTCTGGATGAGCTGCAGGTGTCCAATGGTACAGGCACACAGTTGCAGTAGTCTAGGCACAAGATAACAAGACTTTGGACCAGAATGTGTGGAGCCTCCTGGGTGAGGAACCCACTCCTCCTGATTTTGAGCGGGTTGTCTCAGCAATGTTGGCAACCAAGGACAGCTGGTCATCCAGTGTCACACCCAGGTTTCTTGCAGTCTTAGCCAGGGACACCACAGAGTTCTCAATCTTGCAATGCACTTGGACACATCATCAGTCATGTAACCATTGGGTCATCTGGTGTTTCAGGTCTCTCAAAACAAACACCCTTGCCTTTAGGCTACAAAGTCAGGGTTAATAAGGCCCCAGCTTGTGTCCACGTAGCATATGTGGTGCACAGGTCCCTCTTTTTCACTGCCATCTTGATGCCTTTCAGCAGAATCATTGATGTCCCTGATTATTTTCTTCCTGTGGAGTCATGTGATGCCAAGGAGCTTGTAAGCACTGCATAAGAACAGGCCACCAGAGCCTCTGCAGTCAGCTTTGATGAGCATGTATTGCAAATGTCATCCTTCACTCCAGATCTTGCCTACTTGATCTGCATAGTTTACTCTCTTTCTCTCAGAGGCCTCCTTCATCTGGTTTTCCCAGGGGTCAATAAATTCCAGCAGGACCATTGCCTTGCTGTTTCAGAACTCATCTGGCCTGTATATGGCCTCTGCAAGGATGCTTGGGAACTTGAAATGCCTCTCTATAGGTGAACCTTCAGCTGCCACTGGACGATATTGACTTACTTGACATAGCCAGTTGCCTTTATTGGGTGCAGTTGCTTGATGCTGCTGATCCTTGTGCACACTGCCAGACAAAAGTTGGATGGGCTAGGTAAGACAAGGTAAACCGACTGGATCAGGTACTTAATCCGGACTGGTTTGGCATTCCACTGCTCAGACCCTCTTACCTCTTTTTCCTTTATGCTCTCTCAGTACAAAAGTCCTAAAACACTGCTGAGCCCTGCCAGTACCAACACCACTCTTCTAACCAGCACATATGTCGTCTTATCATGCTTAAACATCATCTGCTCAAACTATATAGAGGCAGCTTACATCAGCTACATTTTAGTTGTTAAAGGCTCTGGATTGGAGTCAACAGAGAGAAAACAGAAAACTATATTTTCAAAGTTTTTCCTGGTAGTTGAAAACTGTTGTGGCCCTTCTGCTATCTTGTCTCTTCATCTCCCTCCTTCCTGCTGTCCACACGTACACGTGAACCCACACACACACAAGAAAAACAAATAATGGAATGAGTGGACCGAAGAAAAGATAAGTGAGAGAGTAAGCAGGCTGCTGTAGATCCTCTTCTCTTCATTTCATGGGATGTTATCAGTTTTATTTGGTGTAATACTATTTTTTTAACACCACAATAGACAGAAAGCTTCATATGGTCAATCTTACAGCCCGCAGGCCTAACACTAGCAGTTTGAGAAAACAAACTTCCTTGGAAAAGAAAAGCTTAATATTTCTGTTTTCTTGTTTCTTGTTTAAATTTAAAGTTTAAATAGCCATTCAACACCATCTTTAAACTGAAATAGAACAAGCTGTTTAAGATCAGGGAACAGCCTGACATTATTACATGTCCATCAGGCACAACTGGTAACTGTCTTCTAGGTCTTGCTAATCTGGTGAAGCATAAAAAGTAACATTCTCACAAAAGTCAGGAGGTAAGCTACCCAGTTCAAGAAAGTCAAGTTCATTGTCGGTTGCTTGTGGGAATGTCTGGTGTTGGATTGTCTGACTTTGAACACAACATTAGCGTTATCATTCCAAAATGCCCACAATGACAGTGCTAACATGCTGTTGCTGCTGCAAGTTTAACAGGTACAGTGTTAAATGTTGAGGGTAATAAAAAAATGTGTTGTTTTCCGTATAGGTTCATACTTCATCATACAGTGCATGGCATCCAGTTAAAATGTAAAAGATAATAAATAGTATTAATATATTTTTCTTATATACAATTGTTAGTACAAGGTGATGTTTTGATATGAACCACCAGTTTGTGTTACAGGACTGTAAATGTACTTAATGTCCCATTAATCCTCAATGTGCTCTCCTCAAAAATAAAATATGAGCCAGACCCATTTCTGTCATGCATGTCCTCTATGACAGGTGGTGTAGTATCACCCACACACACACACACACACACACACACACACACACACAGTATGTACAAACCAATCTACACTGACACACACAGCTTAGCACAAGCCTTGAGTGACAGATTGTCACACTGATGAAAAAATAAATCTGCATATTCATATCCATCCTTTGTGTTTTGAGTATGACCCTGAGCCATACTGTATGTGTGTGTGTGTGTGTCCACTTGTGTGTGTGGTAGGTGCACACATGCCTTATCATGCTGTTTTACCTCTAAACAACTGCAAATTAAAACTGACTCCATGGTTGTCAGTAAGGCAATTAGTATGAACCTCAGCCTACAGTTCAGGTTTCTAAACTATTAGGGAGTAATTAGAGCAATACAGCATAGGTGTGTATAATTTGGATGTTTGCATTTCACTGTCTGTGTTTCTAACGAGATGATTAGACAATCTTTTTGGATGTGGCGTTGAATATAAACCTTTGACAACAGTGTATTAGGGCCTCTAATGAATAATGTTTGAACAGTTCAAGGAATATGTGTCAGCAACAACAACATGTAGGTTTTGATGAATTCAACTTGTGAAGCTTTGGTGTAAAAACATTCTATACCATCCTTGTTTGATGTCTCTATTTCTCAGATTTCTAAGATTTAATGGAAGGAAAATCAATTGACAAACACTGCATTGATGATCCTGGAGATAAATATATAGAGTAAGGAAAGCTGGATAACATTTTTATATCTTTGGAACATGCAGGGTAGGAAATGTGACTGCTTATTAAAAATGCATGCACCACACATCAATGCTACTCGTTTGGAAAGAGGGTTTACGAAAGGAGGGGTTGGATCAATATTTGCGATAAATCAGTCTCAAATAAACGCATTTCCGTGTTTCTTAAAATAAATGTACTTAGTGGATTCTCTATATTGTAAGGTAAACCCATAAAATAAATGATTTTATTGGACAGAAAACAAAACCAGCCCATCACTCACTAAAACTCTACTATGAAGTCTATAATAATAACATCATGATGAATTTTTAAAAGGAAGATTCAATCTCAGAGTCAGGAAGATGTAAGTGTTGGTTGCCCCTGAAAATCACAGCAAGGAACCTCAGTCTTTATAAAGGCCCGTAGCAACTTGGAAGTGAGGATTAAGCTTCAGAGAAATACATGAAGAGAGATGGATGAATGTTGTGATTTATTCTCACACACAGGCAATTTAACTTGACAGCTCAGACAGCATCCGAATGTCCAGGCACAGAACAGGCTGTCACAGGTGTAAAGCATGACCAATTAACAAAGTTAGAAGCATTTGTGCTAATTAACACACAAAGGGAGAAACTAAACCAAAAGAAAGAAAAAACAAAAAGAAACAACTAAACTTCACTGTGACACAATTCTGACAAATTGAAAAAACGTATTTACTAGTGTAAATATACTAATACTAACTGTATTTATTAGTACATTCAGTGTTTACAATGTATGTCGCACATGGATGTATCATAGGCACTGGATAATGGACTCAAAGAAGCACATTTGCTTGCAAAAAGGAGCAGCTTTCTAACTCCAGGTTTGATTCCTTATTGTGTGGCCCACTGCACATGCACATTAGTGTTTCTCCCGCTGGGATCACCCACACACTCCTGCTCTGCCTATAGACTTGCGGTTATATCATGCACTTTAAACTTGCTTTTTGAGGCTCTGAAATAGTTTGATAAATATAAGTTCTTTGTGAATAAAAAAAAACATAAGAGGTTGCAGTTGAAGAGGGCCTGTGAACAATGCCTTCACAAATGCTTTGTGCCAAAGGGGATTTTTAGTTGCAGTACTGTGTGTGGTCACTGGTGGCAAAGCTGAGTGGTGCTGTATCCAGCTCCCTTAATGCCTTCATGTTATCACACCACCAACATCTTCATGTGTGTACTGGGACATCCTCGTACAAACGAAACAGTTACCCATTCAGAAATGTTCAGGAAACACAGAGCACGAAGAAACAAACAGGAGGTTGAAGGGTAAAGAATGAGCAATCACCACAGGTTTGTAGAAGCTAATACAATACAAAAACTGAAGACAGGAATTTAAAAACCTATGTACATTGAAATTAGCCCCAAACAGCCACTGTGCAAAAGTTGTTTTTAATTTATGTCCTTTATGTAACTTTACACACAGTCACACTGCCTCTAAAATCCCCCTTGCATTCAGTCTTAACACACCTTATGTATAGAAGAATCATAAAGTCAGCAAACTGAGTCAGTAATATCCATTACAGAGCAAAATCTATCTAAAGTTTGCTAACATTAGCCACCATAAGCTACTGGTCAATTTAAGGCATCTAAACCCCAGAGTGTGTTGAATAGAGCGAGGGTGTGTTTTATTGTTATGTTTTTAACCTTTCATTTGTTAGAGGAAAAGTGTGTTATTTTGTGTTCTGAGAGTTAAATTGTCTGTCTCTAAAGGTTAAAACAAAATCATAACAAAAAGACCCAGGAAACAATGCCCAACCAATAAAGCATTTTCATATATGATCCAATTATATTGTGCTAAGGTTGTCAGAGACCCATAGTGACAGAGCAGAGTGCAGTGTGTTACAGTAGCAGTAAAGTTGGAGGAAAGTTGAGAGCCAACTGCACGTAGAATATCTGAGATCAACGCAGGCTCTTAGGCATTTTCTCTCTTTGAGGCTGAGAGAGCTGCATTTTCTGCTAGACTCCACATTATGGGGGATGGGGGGGTGAGCCAATGGTCCCAATCTCTGATAAGAGCAGGAAGAGGATGAATTAAAGGGAGGAATAAGAAAAATAAATGGTTCGGCACTTCCCTTTCCCATTCCCTCTAACCTCGTACTCTTTCTTGCTTCCTCTCTAATCTCACACTGAGGCTGTCTGGCTGCTGCTTTAGCACTTTTCATCCCCGCTCTGGCATTAGCTTGTTTTCCTTTATTACTTTCATTGCTTCCTTTTTGCCTTTTGCCTGTGTGTCAGTGTCCTGTATTTTTGTCCTTCTTTGTTCTCTTTCTCTCTTCTTCCCTTTGGTCGTTTGATTATTTCTTACTTTCCCCCATTCCTTTTCTTTCCTCTCGTCGTGCCACCTGGCTTATCAGTTCACCCTCATGTTCATGCTTCTTTCATTCTCTCCCCTCGTCTTCTCTGATCAACTACTAGCTTGAAGTGGGAATCCAGTAGTCTCCAGTGTAAATCACAGTCACTAGATCCTCCTCTTACTACACCTTTCTCTGTTATTGCATTACAACACTGTCACAGGGATCAACTTGTGTGAACCCTTGTTCCTCCCTGGCTTCAGGCAGGAGGGATAGATGAATTGTGGCAGGGGTAACAAGACAAAGAGGGGTCTGGCACCCCCGGTTCACCTTATTGTGTCAGAGGAGAGCAATGGCTGGATAAAAAGGAAATGTGTGTATACTGCGTGAGGTCATGCATGGTTGGAAGGTACGCTGTAGGAGGGGGTGAGGGAGTTGATAACATATACTTTCACTCACAGCTGCTAACAAACTGTAGATACACCTTGCACACATGGTTGTATGCAGAAAACATGTGCATAAAAATGAAATGGACATCGCATAGACACGTGTAAATGATGCACACCAACACACCCACACACACACCTATGTTAGAGTGATTACACTCCTTCAGTCCTTGTTTCGCTGCCCTGTTGAGATTGCAGTCTCCTTTAGTGCCACTTCAGTGTCAAGGCGACATTGAGCGATCATGATTACAAAGACAAAGAGAGAGAAAAGGAGATAAGAGGGGGAGATGAGAGAGGGATAAAACAGCAGGGAGTGACTGCGTGGGAGGGGGGAAAAAGGAAGGAGTGAGAGAAAGATAAAACATGTGTTTTTACATCTGGGGTAAAGGTTTTGCCCAAGGGAGGGACTTTAAGCATCAGGGTCTCGTCAGGCTGGTGCTGCACTCATGTAGACATTTAGCGGACGGCTGTGATGTCAGTTTACCTACAGTTTATCTGCAGTTATCTTCTGACCCTCACCCATGGCTTTGAGCTTTGGATAGTGACTACACAGCAACATGCTGGAAAACCTCCCTGTGGGGGAGAACAGACCCTGCGGCAGACATGCTGCAGGGATTACAGTGTATATCCCAACTAGCCTTAGATTCCCTCGGGATCCCCTGTGAGGAGATAGAGGACGTGGGATGTTTCGAGTAGTCTGCTGCCATCATAAGCAGGATGAAAATAAAGGAAAGAAAAGAGACGTTGGCGAGCCCAAAAAAAACACTTTGTGGCTTCTTTTTACTGATTCAGTGTCTCCACTCTAAACACCCACAATTTTATTGTCATTTTCACTCATTCCTCAAAGAGGACAGAATAATTAGAGTGACACTAGACATACAATTCTGGTCTTATAGAAGGATTCCCACAGAATGGTGCAGAATAAGAAATAGATTGAGTTTATTAGACATGATCCCATTAGAGACTTTATAAGACTATTGTTATAGAAACACATTTCTGTCGCCTAAGGTGCTGCACAGAGCAGACCTGTGATTTCCTGCTCCATAGGCAGATTTTAAAGTTATGCTGTGCCATTTGAAATGAAATGATACTTTCAATGTTTTCCAACTTGTCTTACAGAGACACATTTTTAAAAATGTATACAGTAAGAATACCCCAAACCCAACCCATTTTCAGCTGTTTTGGGGATTTTCTTTTCATTAACCTTAAAATAAATAGCTGGGCAGATAAAACCTATTTTAAATGCAATCAGAAAGACTGCACCTGTTGACATTTGTCGGATATTTTTCTTTTGGGCTCACCATCTTCTAATATGACTTTTTGATTGTGTCTTAATTCCATACTACATACTATTTACTCTAAATTCATCTACATAGTTGTTTTTTTTGCGGCAGTTTTTACACAAGAAATCAACATGCTTTACTGTTTATTACTACCACATGATATGTGGGGGTCAATCGCATTGAAACTTTTGAATGCCTCTTCAACTTTTGAAGTCAATTAAACGTCACAAAAAGAGAGAACATTGTTTGCCTACATATTTATTAAAATCCTTTTTTTTCTTTGTGCAGCTGTCTCACCACTTCCTGCAATTTAATGTTATGTCATAAGTAAAGCTCTGTTTTCTTTGTGCAGTACGATGTGGGAATTTAGTGTACATGAACAGCACACTCATCCACACATACTTAGAATTAGTATGCGGTATGGAATTGGGACACTGTTACATCTTGGAAGATGATTCCGTTCCTGGTCTGTCTGATTGTGATGTCAGGAGATGCTTTTCTAGAGTAAAAGATTTTCTTTTGCTTTTTTGGCCATTTAAGGTCAGCAGAAATAAGCTGCAATGAGCTGTGCTTGCTCCAACCAAAGGGAACATTTGAGAACCCCTCCCATGCATAGCAACCCCTAGATGCATAAAATCACGCTCCCATAATGGAGCGTTCAGGAAGGAAGAAAGACTCCACTCCAATCCATTTTGTCATTCAACCTTTTGTCTTGTTTTCACTTTTTTCTCAACCACCACCTTTACAAGCCCTACATTTTTGTGTTGCAAGCCTTGCGCTCCAACAAAACAAGAAAGAGCTCTCTGTGCACTCTAGAAAGAAAAAAAGACTAAAGTCTCTTGTATTGCGCACAAAGAGCATGCATGAAAGCATTAAAATGAAAGCTTTTGGGGCATTGTGGGGAAAGAGAGGGAGAGAAGAACGGCTAAGAAAGAAGAGGAGGAATCAGAAAGAGGGCACTCTGTGAAGGAGAGGGAGTTGGAGGAGGACAGAGGTGGAGAGGAAAGGAAAGGAAAGGAAAAGAGGAGCAGAGTGCTCTTTTAAATGGAAATGGGCTCTCTCACTGATGGCTGGGACAAGTAATGACGACCCCCCCACTACTTGAACATGGTGTCAGCATTTTTTCATGCACACACACAATATTTAAATAACCATCTTCCTACACACCCACACATCTACATACACACTAAAAAGCATGCAAGAACTTACTGATGATGTGCACATGCACACGCACACACATACTCACTCTTCCACACCCTCCAGAGACAGGGAACAGCGTGAAAGTGTGATGATGCATCATTTTCTTAAGCACCTCTATCCATCTTCCCTTCCTCACTATCTCTCACTCTCTGCATTTCACAACCGTCATTTTAGGGAGGATGGTGGAAACTTACCTCAGTTGTATGTCTGCACGTATACAGCAGTGAATATGCCTACATACACTGTGTGTGTGTTTCTGAATGCAAACACCTGAGAACACCTGAGAGATCTTCTGTGTGTCAATATTACATCCATATGTGTTGGTGAATCTCTCGTTAAACTGTTTACTACAAATGTTTTCTAATAATAGTATGGTGACGTTACAGTATACTGTAGATTCACATTATGTATCAGTGGTTACACAATCACTTGTCGTGTCTATAACATATATATATATGTGTGCGCATGCGCTTGTAAGTGCGTGCTGCCCGATACGGTTGCTCGCTCGTCTTACTTGCTCTTTTAAATCTTTTTGTTATTTAACTTTGTACTTATGGGTGTTTTGTTTGGTGTTGACTTGTTGGAGTCGTGCCCTCCACAAATGTGCTGGTGGAGAGGTTTTTGGTGTTTCTGTTCGCTCTGGAGGTGCTTTCACCTGCAGTCAGCTGAGCGCAACAAC
>JAVQJD010072774.1:0-25475 GCA_036023655.1 Nannoperca australis | reverse complement strand
GTGTGTGTGTGTGTGTGTGTGTGTGTGTGTGTGTGTGTGTGTGTGTGTGTGTGTGTGTGTGTTGGATTCTGGATGATTCACTGCCAATTGCAGATTGTTTGGGTTGGGTTTGTTCTGCCAAGGGTCCCATCTATGAATAGCTGCGACTTCAGGTACACACACAACCTCTCTCTCTTTCTTTCTGTTTTTCTCTCTTCTGTCATCATTTATGACTCTTTGCCCCTCCCCCCTTTTTCCTTTCCCCCCTTCTTCTTTTCCTGATACTGATCTTTGTCTTCATTTCCCACAAACTGAACAGAAAGAAAGTGTACTCCACCATTTTATACCTCTATAAAGCTCATCCCAGGCGCACCACTATTTTCTTTTATTTTTTTTATTTTTTTTTTCTTGCTCTTTACACACAATTCCCTCTTTCTTACTCAGAATGTTCACCTTGGCATGTCTACGCTTTCCCATATTATCCATTTCATTTCTATTCCACTTTATCTCCCTCACTATCTCCAGACTACCTGAAGTTTAGCAGTGACTATAGCCATGCGGTGGTGGGCGGCACCAGCAGTGCTAGGGGCATGCGATCAGCCTCCGAGCTCCGGGACTTGATGGACACCCTGCAGCGCAAGAAGATTGCCCTGGAGAACAGCCTGAGGGCCAACGGGAACGCTAACCCCTCCTACTTCAGCGTGACACAGGTCAGCCATCATTTAGCTCCACTTCGGGATTCATTATTCCGCTTTCTACATCACGCTCTAAGTGGGCTTGCAGAGTCTAAACATGGCTAACCAGGGATTACTCATTATCCTGGCCTCTACTCCAGTGTTCAACTTGAAACACAAGAGTTACTCATTATTTCTGTCACAAAGCTTGAGTGGAGGGCTGTTTATATACTAAAGCCTCACCAGTATCTTCACTCGATTAAGTTCTGTCATATCATCTACCTGTTGTCATATGTTACATTATTGCAGTAAGATGGCAGTTTTAAGTATTTCCAATTATAATTATATTTTTTCCATTCTATGCCTCAGTCTCCCCCGACCACACCTGTCACGAGTCCTACCACTTCCTCATCAGCCTATCAGGAACAGGCGAGGCGTTTCTATGGCTCAGACCGGCCGCCCATGTCTTCGAAGTCTGCTTCCCCTCTTTCCCCCGGACGACGATCTGACCCTTCTTCTTCCCGCTCCTCCATCAGTCGCAACCAGGACGTCAGCGATAGCCGGCGGCTGCACAACCCGGGCTCTTCTTCTTTACTGTCCACATGGAATGGCGGAGGCTCCTCCGTTTCTGTTGATGGTAGCAATAGCGTCCTCCTCTCTCGTCCTCCCTCCTCCTGCTCCTCATCCCGCACTCCATCAACAGGAGGTGCCGCCAGCATGCCCTCAAGTCCCCGCCTTGGCCGCCGTGGCTTCGGCAACCAAGAGCCATTGCCCAGCAGTCGGACCAGGAAATACTCGGCAGGCTCGCTGAGTGGGATGATGGGAGGAGGACACAGCCGCTCACTGCCGCGTCTCTGCCCCTCCCCATCACCTCGCGACAATAACAACGGAGTCCTGACCTTGTCGGCGCTGCCCCCGCGGCGATCCGATGTTGCTGAGGGTTACAAATTTAGCAAAGACCATTACAACAACAGCCAGAATGCCAGCCCTGACGACAACCACAGCTCTAGCAACTCCAGCCAGCTTTCCTCCAACAGGAATCAAATCCAGATCTCCACTCAGGGAGAAGGTGTTGTGTCTATCTCCCTCTCCTCCCCTAAGATCTTGCCCTCCACCACCCCCTCCATCTCTTCAACAACCGCCCCACCCGATGTGACCATCCCATCCAAGCCGGGGGGCTCCTCTTCTCCTCGTGTTGCCAAAAAACTCAGCCTGACGTCCACCAGCTCCGTGGGCTCCATCAGCTCCACAAGTTCCAGCCTTCCAGGAATGGAGCCGCAGTTTGGGGAGAGGCGAGGGGTAGGCCTAGAACTCACTGGTACCCCGGGGCTCGGACTTGGCGAGAGGAGGTCTTCATTTGGGAAGGCGGGGCTGGAAACTGGGCTGGGGTTGGGCGAGAGGAGGCAGTCATTTGGAAAAGCGGGAGTGACCCCACCAGGGGGTTTCAGGGAAAGAAGGGGCAGTATCAGCTCATTGAGTGGGAAGGAGGAACTGACCGACTACCACCAGCGGCAAAAAGAGGAGCGACTCCGTGAGCAGGAGGTGGAGAGACTGGTGAGTTTGAGTGTGATTCCACATGTGGGTCTGTCTGTTCAAACAAAGGACATGAAATCTTCCTCATTGCTCGAATGATGGCAACATATTGTCATTCGGATCAAATACCACTGTATAGATATGTAGACATGACCTCTGGTACAGACTGTGTCCTGTGATGTGTAAATAAGTGAAGCTTACAGATGGGCAGAGTGTTGACAGGTGAACTACTAAAAGTAGATAAGAATATATATTTACATTTGTAAGATTGCTATTGGTTTGCATGCAATCAGACACAAACATGCAAGAAATGGAATGAGTTTAGGAATGCATCCCTTCACACTAAACTCCTCCCTGTCCTCTCAAACACACTCTCCCAGAGAGCCTCACACACACACACACACACACACACACACACACACACCATTATACAGATGCCTCTGGCAGTTAGCCCATGCTAACAGGACTATTCTTAACCCCATGCTTGGATTGTGGGTGTATGTATGGAGCGTGTTTATGTCAGTCAGCTGGAGGTCCGCCCAGTGTGGTTCGGACCACTGAAGAGCCACAGAACACACCAGTCAGATGTGGGTTTGAGAAATCAAGAAAATTAGAGAGCAGAGTTTTAGTGTAGCAGGTGGATAAACACACTCAACATTTAATGGCAGCTGGACTCATAATCCCGCTATCCTCCTCTCTTTACTTGTCTCTCTTTCACACAGCCATATTCCTCTAAGTTAACTGGTGTCTCTTTAACTGTGAGAACTAGTTTTCTGGATGCTGTACAAACCAAACAGTTTCACAAGCTCCACGGTGGCTTTCGACCTCCAGATACTTTGGATGGTTGTTAAATTTGCAAGATGGAATGTTGTGGACCGGCCTCTTCTGCTCTGATCAAAGAGCTCATTTGCACTTTGCCCCGTGTCAAGATGCAACATGTGTTTAATCCCAGCACTGCAGCATTTGATGTGGTTTGATTTACAACCATTTCTTTTTAGTTTGTTCCCCTGATGTAAAAGATAGCAGCCTCCTGTCCGGCACATTAAATTATGCATTCACACTGGCTTAATCACAGTGATTATTATTTTTAAAAATGTATGTTTTGAATACCAGCTCTAAATAATCATTGAGTCCAAGGCTCAAGCTCAGGAAAGCAATATCTTAACTCTGTCTGCCCTCTAGTGGTTGCACAGGAAATCTGCATTCTGTCCATGCTAATGTTATTAGGTTGTGTCGAGATGTTACCAGCAACAAAAGGAAGAGAAACACTAAAACAATAGTTAGTAAGATTACCCATTGTGCCATTTAGGATGTACAGCTTAAATACATTTGGTGAGGTTTGGTCATTTTCCATCAGTCCATATTTGCAAAGTAGTGTTTCTTGTTAGTGTAAATAGTTTGGAATTTGCAGAATGTAAGAGATGGTGGCTACTTATAATAGAGCTCCAAAAAGGTATGATGAGTGGTAAATGAAGACAGAGAGAGGGAGAATGAGAGAGGCAAGGGAAAGACTTTCCATTTGCCATTAGAAAAGACTGAAAGCACAGCAGGAGAGAGAAACTCTCTTTTTGTCCATTATGCCCACAGCAGCTCATATTTCCCCACTTGTTTCCCCTGATTCTAGTTCATTACACTCTTCCACTGTTTTCATGTCTTTTGTTTTTTTCTGACTTTCTCTCCATCTTTTCTTTTCTGTGCCGACCTTGTTCTTTCAGTGTGTCTCACCCTCACTGTCTCGCTCTCTCTCTAGTTGACGGCTGATTACTAGAGGGGCTCCACAGTGGCTTGTGTCCATTAGAATAGAACAAGGTGACAAAGTGACATGGGCTTGTTGTGCCATAGCTCCTGGCTCACATTACACACTATAAATGGGGTGTATATGTTTGTTTGTGTTTGTTCATACACACATTTATACAAGATATCCTTCCATTGGTAAACAATTTGTACTGTGATCAATTATTTATGTTATATCTTTTTTTCAATATCTAATTTCTTAAACAGTTGGTGAAATAATAAGAAATATAATGTGTAGTGCCTTTCCAAAGGATGCCTCTCTTCAGCCTTTCTAAACACTAGTTTCAAAGTCCAAATTTCACCTGCTTCAGATTCCTTCCAAGTACACAATTTCCTGGAAAGTGTCTTATTTCTGTAGTGACCGTGCACACATACACATTCCTGTGTTTGGAGTCACGGCCTGTTGTCGTGCACGTCCGATCATAGTTAGACAGCTGCCCACCTTCTCATTAGCTTAGTTTCTCACTCACACACACACCTCTGTCCCACGTTCTTTTTTTTTTTTTTCAACCTCCTCCTTTCCATTTCTAATATTACGTACACAGGCTTAGTGTGTGGCTTACATACTTGCTGCTGGACGTATGAGGGGGTATTTTGACTCTCTGCAGTCTCCGTAGCTCCCCATATAACTGTGTTCGGGCTGGCAGAACTGTGGAAAGGGGATCTCTTGCTCCAGGGATTCCCATTTAGAGGACTTTTTTTCTAGTGCATGCAAATGATGTACTAATCTAGAGTATGTAAATCACATACAAGAAAGGATGGTACTGAGTGTATTTTGGACTAATCAAGGATACTTTAAGTACAGGGATTGACGTCTGCGATGCTTCCCCAGGTAACTTGAGCAGTGGAAACTTCATTTTATGATGGAAAGAAATAATACTAGCTGAGCTGTTGTGACTCTTTTGGGAAAAAAAACATGTATATGAAGAAATACAATGTCAGAATCTGTATGAAAAAGTACAAAATGTATACGTACATAAAACAAATGTAGGTAAGGTCTGAAATGACCAATCTGTTTGATGTCTGTTTGATATGTCTCACCTTGTAATATTGTAATAAATCCAGCACATTCAGCACTACTTATAAAAAGGTCTGTGTGGGTCTAGTTGAGTAGCACACCAACACAATGCTGTGTCTAAATGGCAGTGGACTGATTTGAGTTTAGACTTAAATGGCGGGTTTGTTTCTCAAGGTAGCCACCACAAAGGTTTACAAGTAACATTACCTCAACCTGCTAACAAAAATACTACCCTATACAACTTAAATTCAGGCATATGCACTCATAACTACGCCCTTTTTAAATAACCTACCCTAGACAGTATCATAAAGAACAATATCAACGAGTTGACACTGCTGCATTTGCGCATATTGTAACTCCTACGCTTATGTGTGTGCTTATCCCAGGAACGACAGCGGCTCGAGACCATCTTGTCTCTGTGTTCGGAGCTGGGCCGGCCTGAGAGAGACAGAGGTGGCACAGCTGCAGGTCCCACTTCAGCTGTGGCAGACCTCCAAAAGATCAACCAGGAGCTTGAGAAGCTTCAACTGACCGACGACGATGACGACACCCCGTCTGTCTTTTCGGACTCTTCAGCCGTCAATGGAACAACGGGGAACGGACACATGGCCTTCCCCGGTTCAGAGAATGGTTACTACGATGATGATCTACAGGTACGACGGAGGCGCAGCAGCGGCCACCGAGACAACCGGGCAGAATCACCCGCTGTCAGTCTGCAAAGCTTCGCCCCCTCGCCTTCTCCACGCACACAGAGGATCAATGAGGTACACGTTAATATGTACACATGGAGCACTCCTACTAGTACCACATCTTTAGCTGTTGTCCAATTTTGAACAGGAAACTGATACCTGAATTCACTCAGCCACAGACACTTTTGTTATTTTCAGACTCTTTTAAATAGACACAAGTGTATAAAACATACACAGTGCAGAGTCCTGTTTGTTTACAGAGTGTAGAGCAGTCAATTCATCACCTATCTTTCCCTTTTGAGTTTGTCAAATGCATGTTAAATGTAGATTCAGCTTCATTCACATCTCCTATATGAAAAACATACAAGATTACTAAAGTGGCACCTTTGACTTTGGTCAGCTACTTATGAGATTAATCAGGATTAATGTGAGATGTGTTTAGGCTCCCTGTTCTTTCTGGAAAACTTGAGAGTGACAAGGATCACTCCTCTTAAGACTTGGAAAGTATGGACATACACATCCTTCACATACACAGATGGGGGTGATATTTACAGCCCATTTATTAGATTAGAGCAGGGTAAGTGTTACCATTTAGAATTGACAGCTGGTGGTTGTGTGGGTGTATGTGTGCTTGTGTCTGTTCACATTTTTCTGTTTGTAAAAGAACAGATATGTTCATTTCTCAAAGGAAGTACTGCTTCACCACAACAAAACTTAAAAACATGTACATGCAAATATTGTTTAGGCCTTTCCTAGACTATAATAAAATGACAAATACTGTTGGAACACCTATTTTCACTTTCACCACATTATTGAATTGGTGGTGTTAAGTGATTATTATTACAACTCATTCTGAATCCCCAATGTTGGTTCTGATGATGACGTTTTAATTACATCTCAACAGTGGCTCAAACTGTGACTCTGTCGATGATGTTGCTACCAGGCTTTAGATGATGCAGCACGTCGCCGCAGGCAGGAAGCGAGGCCTTCAGAGGAGGACGTGAGGCGCGTGGAAGAGGAGAGGATCCAGGCGCTGAACAACATTGAGGAGCTGGAGCAAAAGATCAAAGAGCTCGACAACCAAATGGACGAATGTGCCCGAGAGGTAAAGAGAGGGACAAACCATTCTTTACCATTCACACTTCAAATTAAAATTCACATTTAATGTTAAGTTCTTTTTGTAAACACACATTGTTAGTGGAAATCACACATCATATGGTAGTGTTATGTACACGTTTGAATAAAAATAAGGAGAAATTCGGAATTAAAATGACCTGTTTAGAAAAGGAAACTTACCAAAGAAACCCAGAGTCACTACAAATGGCTTAGTTATCGTTTGTATGTATCCAAGGTGGAGGTCGAGCGAGCTCTGGTGGAGGCGGAGATGGAATCTGAGGTGGCTGCCCTCCAGCACGAAAAAGATGCCCTGGAAACACTTCACAACAACATGGCTGACCTTGAGACTAGGTTCCAGCAGGATAAAGAAAAGGTATTTAATAGGCTACGCTAAACAATGAGAGTGAGAGTTTCATAATGGCGGACACAGAGACCGAGAGCCTGTTGACACACTGGTGGGTTAAAATATGAGAGAACACTTGAAATGCAGAGAGCATTAATCCACAGACTGCAGATGCATCTTCTGCAAAATAGTTTGAATGTCTTTGCTGATGGGCTGGTAAGTGATCGTAGGACCAGACAGAGGTGAGAAACATACAGCAACTAAAACCTTTCTTATCATATCGGTTTCAAACATGTACACTAAACATGGGTTTGAATAAAGAACGTGCGTTTCCTTTCAGACGGTATGTGTGTACATGTGGTGTTGAAAATACATGCGCTCGTCTGAGACCTCATACATTTTAGGGGTCATGTGACTAACTGGTAGGTGTTAATTCTTCTCATGCTGTCTCTGGTCCAAATATATATCTGCTAATACTGCCCAGGGTATAGCCGTCACCAAGTGAGCCTATCATACACGCACTCCTGCGAGAGGGTGTGGGAGAGCGACTGTGTGTGTGTGTGTGTGTCTACATTTATATCAGTATATGGTATCATTGACAGGGTGGGAGGTGCAAGTGGATAAACAGATTGAATTTTTGTGTGTTTTGCGTGAACAATGCTTTGGTTTGACATTGGGATGGAATTCCCATGGACCCCTCAGCTGTAGAGACTCTACATGATAAAACCCCGGCATGACACAAATGGAAAAGAGACAGAAAGATAAGTGTTGTCCTGAGTGTTTAAAACTCAGTGTGTTGGAAAGTAGGTGAAGTTGAGTGCTTGTGCAGATTTTGGGCGCCTGTATATGTTGTGCTACTTAAAGAGAGGACCATTAATCTACTGAGCCATTCCATCTCATTCCCTCAATCATTTCCATTCAAACAAACAAAAGAAGGAAATGGCAGCAAATAGGACTCATGGCACTATTCATTCTACCTCCATGCTTCATTTCTACTCAATTCCTCCCCAGTTCTCCATCCCTTTCGTAGACCCCCCCATCCCCAAGCTTACCCCCCACCCTCATCCCTCTAGGCTAATCTTGCTGACCTGGTCGTAGTGACTAACTGTGGCTCCCCAGTCCCACTAACGCTGCCATCCTCTCTTTGTCCTGTGTGTGTGTGTGTGTGTGTGTGTGTGTGTGCATTTGTGTCTCTTTGTATGTATACATAAACAAATGTGTACATGCATGTTTGCGTGGGGTGTGTGTGTGTGTGTGTCAGGCGTGCGAGTTGCTGCAGGCAGAAAGGGGCAGAGTAGAGAGGTTGGCTCAGATTGTGTGTGAGCAGCGCTCCCAGCTGGACAGCTGCCCTGAGGCCACCAAGGAGCCCCTGCAGGAGCAGCTGGCCAGGGTCAGTACACACACACACACACGCACAGGAGCATATGTATTTGAGTGTGTAAACCAATGGATCAATGCATAGAATACTCAACTTAACCGGGAACTGCAACAACTGTGCATGCACACACTGATAGAAGAAACCCAGAACAAAAGCCGATGAGCACACATGCATGTTGACACTCACTGACAAACATACAGTGTGTGTGGACAGGTGTTTGCTTGACTCGTATAGAAAGAGGCCCGTGATGCATGCATACTTGGACTTGCATGTGCACACATTTTCTTTCCTCAGCAAACTTGCTCTCTGCCCTACGACCTCCAAACTCCGAACTCTAGAGTTTGGCTTTAAGACCTGTTTGGCTGTTATCGAAATAAACTGACATTTGGGCATAGAGTCTAAGGCTTCACCCTTTGTGTTTAACACATAGGAATATCCATCCATCCATCAGCTACACCGGCTTATCCTTCAGAGGGCTGTGGGGGGGGGGCTCCGTGGACAGTGCTGACACATACAGATGGACAATGGGCAATTTAGAGTCTGTTAACGTAACCTGCATGGGTTTTCTTCTGCCGTTCCGGTTTCTTCAAAAATAATAATACGTTCTTGAGGAGAAAACACTTTTAAATCACCTGTATTTTGGGGGAATGTTTACAGTATGTTACATGCTGCATGTTTACTCAGACACTGGTCATGCTTTGGTCTGCATGACTGTTAAGTGTTGGAGGAGCATCAAGGATCTGTGTGTGTGTGTGTGTTTGCTCTGTCCGTGTCCCTGTATTACAACCGTGTATTTGTCCGTACACTTGATCCATTTGTTCATTTATATGAAGTTGTTTGTTTAATGAACTGATCGATAAAGCGTCCACCGTAAATCTTAACATTTGATTGAATTGATGTTTTAGCACGCATTTATCTGCCGTACATCCCTTGTGAAGCGTGCATACCGCGTTTACCTGTGCATTATTCCTTGTGTGTGTTTTGTGTGTCAGGACTGCGAGGTGCTCGAGGCGGAGACGAAGCGCTTCGAGGACCTGGAGTTTCAGCAATTGGAGAGGGAGAGCAGGCAGGACGAGGAGAAGGAGACCCACACGCAACAGCTTCTCCGGGAGACTGCAGACTACCAGCGCAGCACTGTCACTCGCAAGGTAACAGAGCTGTCTGTTCGCATGTTCTGAGTCAAACCTGGGGGAGAAATGTATACAGAATAATATCAGATTGGTATATTATCATTTAAAATCCAGAATGCATATGAAGAACGTCTGTGCAGCTTAAGTTGAATCTCTGTTCGAAAGCGTGTAAGCTTATTTTGTTTCGTAGCCGTGGCACCGGTGTTAGTGTCATGCTCTACAGGCGAGCTCGAAAGACGCAAACCATCTTGTTTTGCTTTTCCTTCAGGAGCGACTGTTAACTCTGAAGAAGCAGGCGGTACAGATTACGCAGCAGGCTCAGCGGGAGAAGGAGAGCTTCCTCAAGGAGAGGACCAACCTCGAAGCAATGCTGCAAAGGGTACGAGGATATCTGTGTATTCATGAATTAAGAAAAATCCATCAGGAAGAGGCTAATTTTGTTTTTAACGTTTTTTTTTATTTCCTTTTTGTTTTGTTTTTCTGTCTGTTAGGAGAAAGAGAACCTCACCACGCTGGAAAGAAAATATGCAGACTTCACTGGTGGCCGGGGTTTCACTCTGAGGGAGGTAGGTTTGATTGACAGCTGCAGTCGGGCAAGAAGATGAGAACCTTAAAACTCTTAGGACCCTCTTACTTTTTAATCGCTGGGATTTCCTTCTCTGCTTGCTAGGATACAGCCTCTCTGGCTGATGTGTGTCAGTCTTTTAGCGACTGTTGCTGTCACACCACCTCTGCCACAAGTCCTCCTCCTCCTCCAGTCAACTTGTGTGCCCTGTCATCCCTCCTTTCCTCAGTTTTTCTCAAGAATGCTGAGGTTCTTTTGTCTTGTTCTACTAATATATCCCTTTCCATTTTCCTCTTTGTCTTCTTCCTTCTGTTTTTTCGTTCTTCTTCTCCTTCTGTTTTCTTCTTTTTCCCCTTTCGGGTTCATTTTGTTCCAGTCCCTCCAGTGGAGGAAGGGAAGAAGTTACAGGCATTTGAGCAGAGAATTGTTTCAAGGATTCTATGCACAGCTTATACTAGCATATATTAATACTGAGGTGACCTTGTAGGAATGTCTATTGTCTTGTGTTTGCCACTCAGTGAATTAACAGTGCAGCGTCTAAGTAACTTGTTTTTTTGACAAGACTTTTTGTTCTATTTTCCTTTTGAAACGGCTAAAACTCTGCATCATTCTAACGACTAATTCTCAAGTTTGTCATAACATCTTAATACTCGCGTCATGCTATGCCTCACCCCTTCTCTCTCCTCCATTTCTCCACCTGCCACTTTCCAGGGCTATGTCACAGTCAGTGAAATCAATGAGCTTTACTCACAACTTGGGGGGGATCCTAAACACACCCTTGCCCCCACTCTGGCCAATGCCTCTCCTGAGTCCGAGGTAAACCCCACCCCTGACGGCGACACCCCCAAGGAGGATGAGGTGTGTGTAGTGTGCGTAGTTTAGCGCACAGACGTAGACGATGCAAAGTGTGTGAGAGTGTGGTTATTTTCCACCTTCTTCCCTCCTTCTTTTACTCAGTTTCCATTTTCTGACAATGTTCCTCTCTTCTTTTCAAAGCGCTGTCATTCTTCCTCACCTGCCGACTGTCACTCCTCTTCCTCCTTTTCTTCCTTCTCCCATCTGAATCCCCGCCCTCTCCCCAAAACACCCTCTGTGCATTGGCCAGAGAACATGGTGTCGTATCGAGACCCCTCTCCCCTCCCCGACTCTCCCCCACCTCCCCTTCCTGTCAAAAAACACCAGCACCGACACAGGCAGGTAATCTGTGTGTGTGTGTGTGTGTGTTTGTGTGTGTCAGTGTCTTTTTGATAATACGTAAGACATTTTTAATCCCACAAATAGGGAGTTAAAGCCATTACATTGTCCTTAAAGAAGTGGGACAATGTTGCAAGATCTCAAATTAAATTTGATCATTTTGATTATTAATTTGATTGATATGAATGTTAAAGATGAATAATCGATAATCAATTTACTGTCTCCATCCCTTCCATCTGTTGCGGTGTGTTTGATCAGCATTTCCGTTTGCTGGAGGAGAGGAGGAGGTCTGAGAAAGACGGTGGCTCCCATCTGAGTGACACATTACCCAGGAAGAAAGCCACACCCACCATGAACCCCCAGTTCACGTGTGCAACGCTGGGCCGCAGCTTCCCCAACAAGGTGCACACACGTGTAAATGGTCACATATGCATTAATGACACAAATTGATGAAATATAATTTAATGTCATGCTTTTCTTGGTCTCTCTCTGTACCTTTTTTTTTCTCAAAATTGACATTTAGTTGTATTGTGTATAAAACATATTGCATAGATACCGTGTACATTGTGTAATTTTGAATTACTAAAACATGGAAGTTAAAAGGTTTGGTCTCTTGTTGGTCATGTACAGTCCCATCAGCCCCTGGTACAGAGCACAAGTTGTGGCAGCATTCTTCCAAGAATTCTCTCCTTATCCAACAAGGAAACTGAATCTCGACGTCTGCATAAAGGTACACACACACATACACACACACCCATCAGCTCACACATCTACAAACACACCTACTTAGAAACCATACATAGGGATAAAGACATCTAGTATACACAGTTAAATGGGATGTGTAACTTCACTTACAAAGACTCTGCTCTCTTTATTTGTGTCTCCTTCACTCATGCAAACAAACAAACTCACCTCTGGGTTTTCACATGAAAATATACCTTATATGGTAACATCTATCGCTGTTCGAGGTTTGGCGTGTGGGTGTGCACCCCATTGTGTGTTGTTAGATGACAGCATTTCTCATTTGTTTATCTGTCGGTGGAGATAGTGCAGGAATGTAAGTGGAGGAGGGCTGCTCAGTCAAGTGGAGTAGAGAAGTGTTTGCGTGTGCGAGTATGAACAATTTGAAAAGTGGTACGTTAGTTGGCAAAAGTGTTAGAAAACATTTTAAAAAAGACACCTATGAGTCCATTCCCGAACACAAACGTCAACGGTCTTTTCCAATCATTAAGAAAATCTGCTGCTCGCTCACCACACGGCATAACCCTGCACTCTGTTTGGGTGTTTGCCAACATGTGGTTTTGAATGCAGATTTAGCCCCTGAAAGGCGAAGGATGGTCTGTTACCTCAAAGACAATGTGCCTTGTTACATCTTAAGTTTTAGATAAAATATAAGTTTTAATCTTTTATACTCCACTGTGATATTCTCTCCCCCCCCCCCAAAAAAAATGTCAGTATTGTGGGCCTTGTGTTGGATATAGCACTGCGGTTCTTCTGGACACTGGCACACACATCTGGTCCCTCAGTCCCTTTGGTCCCTTGATCTGGCTCATCAGATGGGTGGGACTGCTGCATGGGGCAGATGCTATCAGGGTTTTTTTTTTGTGTGTTTCTTCCTGTACCCAGAGGCTGAGTTAGCCTCTCTTTTGACTATCTGCATCCTAAATTTTCCAGCATTCCTTCCTTCTACTTCTGGGGACATCTCATTTTCTTTCCAGACATCTTTGGACTACTTTTAGGACTCTGTTGTACCGCTTCTACTCATTTTGCAGATTGGTTGTTTTTTGTGAACCCATATTTGGACACATTTATAACAGCACTAGTTTCACCAATAAGGTGTGGATTTGTTTTTCGCTGAACGTATTGGAACGCTTAACAGTGGCGGGACATTGTGAGCCTAAATTAAATCCATCTGGGCAATCTGATGTCCCAGATGAAGGAACACGGACGGGTACGACACAAGGAAATATATCTCCTTTTATATATATATATATATATATATATATATATATAATTTGTTTGTTTGTTTGTTTTTATAAGAAATTTTAGTGAAGCTTTTTTCTTGTTTCTCATTCTGTGTGTGTGTGTGTGTGTGTGTGTGTGTGTGTGTGTGTGTGTGTTTCCAGGTCAGCCCGGGTCCCGAACGGCTTCCCAGACCAACATCTACCTCGATGCATTCGGGTACCGTGACAACCAGGCCTTTGACACAATGAGCGTGGATAGTACCGACTCCATTGAAACCAGCATCTCTGCTTGCTCACCTGACAATGTCTCCAGGTAAAGCCTGTCAGCGGTGTGCGTTTCTGACTTAATCCTAAAATGAGCTTCGCTTGAATATTTTTATATTAAGAATGCGCCCCGACGAACATTACTCATTTGGAGAAAAAAAAGTACAGAGAGAAAACTGACAGACACAGAAAGAGATGAAGGGCGGGAAGGTTGAGAGTTGAAATATGACAAGAGAGTTGAAAACTCAAACACAAAAGTGTCCCTTTGTGTTCATAATATGAAACATTGACTATAGGAAGGGGATGGGGGGGCAACAAAGAGTGTAGAAAGTGAGTTAATGTAAAAAGTGTGTGGAGCTGGAGGTTTCCCGCCTTTCATGGTCCCCCCCTTGGAGAATAAGGTGTGTGTGTGTGTGTGTGTGTGTGTGTGATATGAGTTAAGGGGCACTCTTGATTAGTGTTCTAAGGGTCAGGTTACGGAAGACGGAGAACATGAGTGTGTGTGTGTGTGTGTGTGTGTTCAGTCAATCCCCTCGGGTTCAGATGAACTGAGCAAAGCGAGTGTGGAGGTACATTTGGGGCTCCACATCCCGTCTGTACTAAAACCATGTGTGCTTGCTCTCCTTCTCTCCTTCTCTCCTTTTTTTACAGTGGTTGCATCTGTCTTTTGTCTCCCCTCCTCTTGTTCCTCTGAATGGTATGGTCTTGTTTCTGCAGATAGATTTTTTTGCACAGTCCCAAACTATTTGCAGATTGACCTCTCTGCTGAGTTTTCCTGGAACGGTCCGGTTGGATTGTGTTGTACCAGCTTAGATTGGATTGGAAGACGGGCGGTGGAACCTGGATCAGTGCTGGACAAAAAAGTTTTGTGATAGAACTGGATTTTTTTCTCTTTTTGTCAGTGATGTGTGTCATTTTCTGGAGATACAAGTGTTGGAGCCGGATAAATAAAGTTCAAGTAATCCAAATAGTTAAATAAATAGATTTGAACTAGGCTGCTCTACCATGATCATGAGTGCGATTCCCTCTCATCGATTGAGGTAAGAGAATGGTGAGGAAGAGAGGAAAGGACGGATGTTACGATGAGGTTGGATTATTGTTTGTGTGACCAATGACATTTAGATTTTCATCTCTAGTAGTTTTTGTAATGAAAGGGAATTACAATGAACACGCCTGCAAAAGTGTTTAACAATCAACAGACTTACAGTAATATTCACATTGAAGACACACTAGTATGTAAATGTGGGCATTGAGTTAAAACTAGGGAAGAATATGGAGGTGATTTTACATGAAACTGGCAAATGGTTTTGAACAAATACCAAAGAGCGGGAAAGCGTTTTCTTTTCTCTGCTTGCTCTGTGTTTCTTCTTCATCTTTTCATACCCTCCCTCTGCATTTTTTTTTCCTCTTTTCTATTACTCGAGTACCCGACTTCTCTCTCTCTCTCTCTCTCTCTCTCTCTCTTTCTCTTTTTCCCTTCTCTCCTGATTTGTTTAGGCTGAGTCTAATGTGTGCCATTCATCTTAACAATGTTGTGACATCATCACAGATCAACACTGGGTATCCATTTTCTTCGGGCTCCGGATAAGAGAGAATTTGTGTGTGTGTGTGTGTGTGTGTGTGTTTGTGTGTGTGTGCATATCAGAGGCAGAGAGAGGAAAATTTAAGCAGGTTGATGTTTAACATGACAAATGTGTGGCCAAATCCCTTCCCTGTGATGTCAGTCAAAAATGGATGTCATGTGTGGACCATCTGCAGTCTGGGAGAGACCTGAAGACAGACTAGGCCTGCTGTTCTGAACTGAAGACTGACAGCAGCGAGTCAGAAAGTCCGACAGAGAGAGAGGAAAGAAAGATGGTCCCATCCTTAGATTGCCTTTACATCCAGGCTTCCTTTCCTAATGGGTTTCCTCTTTGATTCAGGATGCACGCACACACACACACACACGCACACAAACAAACAGGGAATAATCAGGAGTATTCACAGAATGCTAAACAGAACGTCTGGCTTGTTTCTCAAACATTGAGTAATAAGATCATATACTCCGCCATCAAAGCAATGGCGTAGTACAAAGCTATGTGTATCTGTGGAGATATCTCCGGAATTCTCAGAAAATGTCACACCCAAAGAACCACATGGAAACGTCAGAATGGATTCCTTTTTCACGTTTGCTGCTGACGTGGCAGATTCATTTATCTTAACTTGGCAGCCGCGTAGTTCAGGTTCAGCCACATTTTTGTGATTTTGTTTTTGTTTCCTCATGACTATATGCAAAGTGGTTCATGTGTGTGTGTGTGTGTGTGCGTGTGTGCGTGTGTGTGTTGCAGTGCCAGTACTTCAAATGTGGCCAAGCTGGAGGAGATGGA
Source organism: Nannoperca australis (assembly GCA_036023655.1). NCBI lineage: Eukaryota > Metazoa > Chordata > Actinopteri > Centrarchiformes > Percichthyidae > Nannoperca > Nannoperca australis. The sequence continues at coordinate 9,468 of JAVQJD010072774.1, read as the reverse complement.
GCGCCTGCTGAGAGAAGCCCAGGCAGAGAGGAAAAGTCTCCTTGAACACAAGGTGGAGATAAAATCTTTTTGCCTTCACTGTTCACATTGTTAATGAAAAGGCCAAATATATAAAAGCATGACTGATGTCCCTTGATTTGCCCATTGTGACAAATCCCCAATCTTAAAGACAGAGACACTACTTTACCCAGTCAAATGTCTCAGAAACGTATAAACCATTTTTATGAGTGGGTTGATGTTTATTTATTTATTTTTTTTAACAATTGAAATGATTCCTCAGGAGCGAGAGATGGACATGCGAAAGCAGGCGCTGGAGGAGGAGAGGAGACGAAGGGAGGACCTGGAGAAGAGGCTACAAGAGGAGACAAGCAGACGCCAGAAACTCATCGACCGTGAGGTGAAACTGCGGGAAAAACAGAGGGCACAGGTGAGAAAAAGACGGGGAGTGTAAAAGATTCCAAAATGTTCATTTATGATTTGTAAAGTAACTGCAGTGTTTCTCAATATGCGATTCTCCTTCTCTCACATTTGTATGGCACGTAGTGCAACCAGTGAAGCTTTCTCTCATCGGTAGGAGAGATTTGTCAGGTTGTAATTTTTACCCAAAAGATGACTTTGATCACCTTTTTTAGGGATTTTAGTTTTCTTGTCTCTGTAGTTCCCTTTTGTATGTTTCATGTGTTCTTCCCTCTTTCTGTATGGTTTCAATCACGTCTGAGCTGACAGTCCTTAGTATAATCTTCATCCATCATCTTTTGTACTCTTTGCCTTGACCGTCAGTTGTTGGCAGTAGAAGAAAGGATTATATTTAATCTATCTTAACATATGATATTCATCTGCATGATTTATATGAATTATGTAAAAACAAAAGAAGTTATATAGTACGTTGTTGTCATTAATTAAGATATTTTCAATGAACCCATTTGCTCATTTTCCTCTAGTCCCGGCCACTAACACGGTACCTGCCGGTGCGAAAAGACGATTTCGACTTGCGGGCTCACATTGAGTCGGCGGGCCACAGCACAGACACGTGCTTCCACATGTCCATCTCGGAAAAGACCTGCCGCGGTTACCTGGTCAAAATGGGAGGCAAAATCAAAACCTGGAAGAAACGCTGGTTTGTCTTCGATCGCAACCGACGCACACTCTCCTACTATGCAGGTAGGATGCAAAACACTACCACGAAAAGATGCACTGACACTGAATGTACAGAGCACCCACATATATTTAAGTGCATTTCATATTATGAATTTTCTATATTTCACATGCATTTGAAATATATGAATGTAAATATAAATGAAACAGAATATGCTACAGTACAATGACACACGTATTTATACATTTCATGTATATGTTATAGCTACTGTTATATCTTCTGCAGACAAGCATGAAGCCAAGCTGAAAGGAGTAATCTACTTCCAAGCTATTGAAGAAGTGTATTATGATCACTTGAAGAATGCACATAAGGTATGTGTGTATATGTTGCTAAAGAAGTGATGCATGTACGGCCTAATGTAATATCCCCATTTATAAAAATCTTCTTCTCCCTACCTCTTATTCTCTCCTCCTGTTTCCCGTCTCTCCTTCAGAGCCCAAACCACTCCCTGACCTTCAGTGTAAAGACTCACGACAGAGTCTACTACATGGTTGCTCCATCTCCTGAGGCCATGAGGATCTGGATGGACGTGATCGTGACAGGTGCTGAGGGATACACCCAGTTCATGGTGTAGTGAAAGCGGCAGGATGTGCCAACGTGCTACAACTGCTTGTGGCTTTAAAGACTACGTTTTCTATTCCTTTTTTGTCCTTTGGCTTTTTAAGTGTCTGGATGGATGTTTTTGTCATCAGTGCTGAAGAATGAACACAGTTTCTGTTGTGTAGAGACAGCAGATTTGAGTTACTCAAGATCATTTAGTAACATTTTATCCGCCTCGTCTGCAAGACGGGCAGGTTTCAATCTAATGTGGAGCATTCATGTGAAATTGTTGGCAGATAAAAGGTAATAATTTGACAATTCTTAGGCAATCTGGTTCAATCAGAGAGACCAGAGAATACATGACGTGAAGGATATCTGAAATGTGCTGTGGTGCACCACTGTGCCTTTGAGTGAGTTCAGGTGTACCTCAAGGTTTTTGCTTAAGTGTACGTAAGGACGTTCATGTAGAGGTAAAAAAGTCTCATTTACCTCAGAGAGGAGCACTCTGCACCTCCTTTTTAGCCATTAGAAGCTTTTTACAAAGAATTGTTTAGGAGGCGATACTATTGGAACTCAAATCTGAGTGAACCAGTATGAGCTCTAAATTATGTCATTATCAACATCTCATTCAAATCTAGGAATACTAATAACACCAGCAGTTGTATTCAGAAATGCAACACAAACGTGGTAAATTTTGCGATGGGTTTAATCAAGTTGAGACCATTTTCTGTGTACAGAATATTAATGCGTATTTGTTTAATAAAGGTAGCAAACTTATTTAAATTTTCAACTCTTTTCATTTTGATTTAATTTCACGTATCATTACTGTGGCATTCTCAGGTCTTAACTGTGTGCATGGATGTTCATGCATTCATCGTATGAGCGTGTGAATTTAGACACGCATGCTAAAGAGGTGCCTGGTTTGTGTACACAGTCGCTGTACACATCTATGTACTGTGAGCGTCTAATGTAGCCCCAAGGTGCTATTCTTACATGGTGAATGACACTAATAATCCAAGCTACGCCCTTGTGTAAAACATTTATATTGGGGTGTAATTATAAACTTAACATGGTGATTGCAAGTCATTTTTTAAATGTACTACTGTGCTGAGTTTACAACACTGTCACCACAGGCTCAGAAATGAAGCTCAAACATATTGTCAGGTGACTTTTTCAATTTTCCAATGTAAGGAGTTAAAAAGAAACGAGGAATAATGGCTTTCACAAAATTGTGATATTTGTACATTTTGTTGTAGTTAGTTTAAAAAAATAGATGGTCCATTATCAACTCAAGACTCCATTTTGTGCCTTTTTTGTATCCTATGTTGTGTGACAGTATTTTGACATTCATATTATCTACATTTTTAGTAGCTACATGTATCTATATACTAAATGCCAAACTGTCTGAAATGTGGAAATATGGTCCTGAGTGGTTTCGTGAGAAAGAGCCCTTGCAGGATTATGATGTCTTTTAAAGTGTCAGGCGGGGAAAAAATCTATGGTACACACACTCACTTAAGAGGCCTTAAGTCATCAAAACTGACTATTATTGTGCTGCTTTGGTTCACTATAGCTTTCATTGCATTTATTACCACTAATTCAATGTTGTAGATAACCTGACTATTCCACATCGATCACTAAAGCTGCTTTTATATTGTGTATCTTACTCCATACTGCGTCTGAATAATTCAGTCCACTGGCCAGTGTGTTTATCATCTTGCCTCCTGCCGTTGCTTTTTGCTTAGTTTTATCGACCAAAGTAAATGTTTATGTGGTTTCTTTGCTTTGACTTCTCTTTGTTCAGCATAAAGTTGGGTCTGTTTCTATGTGACAAGCATGTTTTGTTTTTTTCCACACCAACTACATGAGCTGTTACAGTGGAAGCTTCCATGAGCTTCATTTTTCCCGTTTTATCTTTTTGCATAATACATTTTTTACATTGATCCTACTGTATTTATGTCATTACCAATGCATGTATCTTAATTTTGTATTTCCATTTGAAAAATAAAATTATATATTTTACCTCTTTATAATATACATCATTTAAGAAGTCAGTTTCTGCGAGAAGACACTACCTCCCCGAATTAATTCCCAAAATAAACTACAATGACACTTTTGCACAGCTGAAACTGTGGCTTTGACAACATCAGGCTGCTCACAACAACGAAAGAATAATTGCTAATAGCAGGAATGACATGGGAGATTTAGAAAGACACCAAAGGTACTTGTTGAGTAGGCCTACTACCTTTTGTCTTGTACTCAATAACCACAAATCTCAGCTGCTACCATGTGAGGCGGTTGTTGCAGTTTTACTTGTGTCAAAAGTAACATCTCTTCAACACCACATGACTTTGGGATTAAAGACACCAAACCTTGAGTGACAAACATTCAAAATAACTTCAACTCAATTACTAAAGTGTGTCAGACCTTGGTATTGCAGGGAAGAAAGTAATGAAAATGGAGATTTTCTCTGAAAAGATGGTAGTATATTTGGCATTTTTACATTTCATTGTACAAAATCTATAAACTTTTTTGCCTGTAGTAACTTTATCATGGTGATGCACTGTTTATCCCATTCCATTTTAATTTTAAACTAGATTTCTTCTGCTTTGGCATCTTCAGTATCCTCACTTCTGGCCAGGCTAAATCTGGGATTTTGTTAGAGCAATGGGTGGTTGAGGTTCCATGGGGCTCTTCCTCAACACTGTAACACTTGAATTGAGCTTGTGTGTTGAGGAATGTTTTCAACTAATGCCAAGAGCCTCCGAGGGTTGACTCACTGCAAAACCTGACAAACCTGCCTGTTACAATCCACCACAAATTGAACTGATGCGATATGCAAATGATTGTACAGTAAAGAAGCAGTAGCTACTTGTGCTGTCCTTAGACAAGGACCAGCAGATATTTGAATAAAGACTACTTGTGCATGCTCAGACGTCACAGTTAATGTTTTCCAGCAGTGAGGGTGTTTGGGACAAGGGTAACAGCTGACACTTCTTTTTACAGTGAAAAATAATCTTATCATTGAATTCTGAAAGGGACACTTTTCACATTATCTGTTTTCATGTGAGGGCTCTGCTGATTGTGTGTAACACAGACCACCAACAAGGGCCTCATCTCACAATGATTTACGCCTGGCCACATAGCTGCGCTGTAAATACACTGCCCTTTCTCATTCAATTCATAGATGTAATTTTATCTTGCAGCCACTGGTCATTCAATCTGTCCTCTGCACTCTGGTAATGTGATGGGGGGGCACTAAAGGCTGACACCTGAGGAAGGACAAGGGCCCATAACATCAGCTGGAGCTGAAGCTGCTGTGCTGTGTTTTCTAATATTCCCATTTGTGCTGGCAATTATTTCTTCTGTCCTCATTTGTTTTGATTCCCTTGTGTTGCTTTTTGGTTGAGTGGCTATCAATATAGCCTCTCAAAACAAAAAGAGCACGTGGCCAAATGAGATTGAATGTAACAAGGCGTCAATGGTTTCAATGAACCGATGGATTTAAAAGCCTTAGGAGATGAGTGTGAAGACCGGCGGGCCGTGGCTGCGGTTCGCTTTGCTGGCTGATTTAGCCTGGGTCGCTGCAACGAGCCTTGGATATAAATAGACACAGCGAGCGTTCATACGCGTGTGTGTGTATATCTTTAAGAATTCAAAGTAATTTGAGTCCTATAGGGTAGAGGTAGAGAGAGAGAGAGAGAGAGAGAGAGAGAGAGAGAGAGAGAGAGAGAGAGAGAGAACGCACCAGAACCCATCGTCGCTTCTATAATCGAGCGTCGAGCTGCACGAGCTGCACCTCTGCAACGATGCACGTTTGGTGTCGGACGGGGTCGTCGGTAAACAGCGCGCAGCGGGCACAGGCACGGAGCTCCGGCCCCGCCGCGTCCCCCTCGACTTGTTAGCGTGTGCGCGGGTTAGCGAGAGGCGGGTTGTGTTGTCGGTGTTAAAGAAGAAGAAAAGGAAAAACAAATGACTCGACATGGCTGTGGCTTCGACTCAACGCGCAAGGCTTCGCGGGCGACCCTGGAAACCATAACCAGTTGAGAAAGTGAGACGCGGATCACCTGAATGAAAGTCATAAGGTAAGTCCGCCTTTTCTTTTCACGACCAAACCAAGGCTGGTGCACAGAAACACGAGCAGGCCAGGGTTGTTTCTCCCCCCTACCACATTTTACAACAGCAGCTGGCCAAGCAATGCGGCGAGGATCGGCCTTGTGTGTGTGTGTGTGTGTGTGTGTGTGTGTGTGTCTGTGTGTCTGTGTGTGTGTGTGTGTGTGCTGTTTTGCATTGGGTGGTCCCTGCTTTGAAGAAAACCCGATCGCCTCTACGGTACTGTGTTGATGTTCGCGTCGGGCAATGGATTTTGCCCAGCATCTCTAGGAGGCGATCTGGCGATGAACATCTAGGTTATTTTCGTGGTGCTATCGTTTCCTCGTAAAAAAAAAAAAAAAAAAAGTCGTCTTACGCAAGCGCATTTTAACCGTACGTTCTATACGTTCCTGTCGTTCTAGGAACATATAAAGCTGACAAAACGATCTTCAGTTCACTTCCCCCCCAAAAAATGAAAATCGGGCCTTTTAACGGGTCCAAACACGACAGTGCCTGCCCTGAGGGCTGAGACAATAATAAAGTCACAGTTAGTTTGGGGTTAATTCCTCTGAACTCATTCATTGCACCTTGTAACTGCCAGATGCATTTCCAGGCTGACTTGTGCACATCTGCTTTTATTCCTCATGCCTACTGTATGCACGCACAGTATGCATCTTGTTTGAAGGTTACAGTTTCAGCCACCTTTTTTTTTTAAATGTATTTATCACCAACAGTCTGTCTGTCTTGTAAGTAATGGCAATTAAAGCCCTCTGGCAGCTTAACAGATTTACCAGGAAGTGTGCTAGCAGAGCTTTCTTTTGTGCTTTCACTTACTGACATAACCACAATCTCACATGTTGGCTTTCATTTGAACTTTTTCAGCACTCCAGCACCCTAGCAAATTCACTGTTTATTGTGTTTTGGATTGAGGTTAAATACACCACCGGTGCTTTGTTCTCCATGGTGCTCCAACTGTTACCTTTCTGTATCCTTAAGTCGACCTCTGTAACCATTTGCCCTTGGCAACAGGGTCCTGCGTGGGACTTACAGGTCGCAGACATGTATGTGTATACCTGAAACAATCATGGTTGGATATCCAGATACAGTATGTCCTCAGTCAAAATCCCAATATGGACTCTTCAACTGTCCCTCAAAACAAAAAGTCTTTCTGCCTTGCAGCATGCTACATTTAAGTACTGGTGCTCACTAATGCATTACAGGCAGAGAGAGGACCCTGTGGAATTGGCCTTTCCGTTCCCCGGTGACTTTTTCTTGGCTACAGTGCTTCAGTGAAGTGCACTGTTTGTCCTCAAGCTTTTTCTTAGGTGTAACACCGAAACAAAGGCAGGTATAAAATCACTAAGGCCAGAGCTCCTGGGAGTGAGATGTGTTTGTGTGTGTGTGTGTGCATGTGTGCCTGTGCTGGGAGATTCTCTATTCTATTGCTTGGGAGATGTAAATATGTCTCTAAAGTTAACTGACTTGGCCGTGTACCAAGAGCTGGCCCTGTCAAATCAGCCCATATGCAAATAGCTCAGTGCAACCACCGTTCAGTGGCCTGGATAGACTCTTGGTGGCTGCAGTGGACCTGTTATTGACATACATTTACTGGCTACAAGCCAGTGTGCATGCAGAGCTGCTAATTTTGGATCTGTGTTGTCTGACTTTTGGTCCAAATATAGATATGAGAAATACATTTTTTGGGTGGCTTTAGGCCGTTGTGCAGATAGCTACTACACATGTTACTTCAAGGCCTACATTTTGAATGAAATTATGTCGAAATATGAATGTTCCACTCATTTTCCAACGTGCAAACCATGTCCCTTTGGGATACTCTTACAGCAAAGCCCACTCGAGTCTCCCATAACCCCCTACAATAGATAAAGTAACATAAATATAACCCTGTAGTAGAGCGGTGTGATATATCAGTTTAATGTTGATATTGTGATGGAGATTTCGACGTGTGGTCGTTCATATCGACAGATGTTTGTAAATGTCAATACACGAAATAGGGACATTTGTTCAACCCGGTATTTGTAATGACCAATCCTCCAAAAGCTGAAAGAAAGCCATTTGTTGCCCTCAATATAGAGACTCCAAAACACACTGGATGCGTAGTGCCTGCCAACAGCTGTGTGCAGTTCAGGAGTGCGTGGTCACTCGGTATCCTCCGTGCACCATGCTTCAGGATGTAGAATGGTCCAAGTTTCACTTTGTCGCTTGTGTTTTGGAAACTGGGTCTGCAGTTGATTTGTCACTGAACTGTGTCGCCTTGAACCGACCCAGTTGTCATTTTGTGGTTGGTCAAAACCACAGACTGCATGGTGACAGCACACACCCTCATGGGTCCCAAGTCAATAACAGTGGATGTGCTCAATGTTAATTTAACTCTTCCCTGCTTTGCACTAGGGGAAACTGCCGTGTGGGTTTTTAAAGTAAATAGAGCAAAGTCCGGTGTGGGTTAAAAAACATGCATATGTCACACTTTACTGTCACTAGCATAGTTACACACCGAACATTTTAGTTGTAGAGCTTCCTGGGAAAGAAGGTGTGTGTGTGTGTACCACAATTACTGCTTTCAGCAAACCAATAGTGTCTTGATACACCCTTCCTGTGTGACATAGACCCAGGAAGTAACACGTTAGTTTGTCATTGTCAAAAGGTTTACTTAATACGTTTTTCAGTCAGTTTACCCAGTTTGTAGGAGAGGACTCTGAAAACATAAAGAAGCAGATGGAGCAGAGTTGACGAGTAGCCTAGTTGGTAATTTCCCACACTTTCCGTATGAGGTTAAATCCAAATTTTCTGGTTAAAGCCAGTGGCAGCTCTCCTGCAGAAGTTGAGTTAAAAATTGACTGGGCCTGTAGTGGCTGGTGGGATTTTTCTGGCGTGCGATTGTAGTTGTTGTCAAAGGTAACCAAACACCAAATATAGTAGCTGCTTTGGTTGGAAAATGTTCTTGTTTGCATATTCTTCTAACACAAACAACAGAGCCTGGCTAACTTTCTCTGTCTTCTTTCTAACCTTTAACCTATTTCTCTCCGTCCTCCCACAGTGGGGTTGGGTGGCCATGGACCCATTCAGCCTGCTTATCCTCACCATCTCGGTGACCAGTTTCTTCACCTTCCAGTGGCTCTTCCACAGAGTCAGCCCCTGGATCTCCACGCGCATCAGCTCAGGCTTCCTCTGCCTCAGTGACAAGCAGAAGGTGGAATGGAACTCAAGGTGACCTGACACGAGCTTGTGATCCTGATGAGTCTGAATATTTACATGCTATGTACAGCAGAGAGCGTGACGCTGCTCTCAGCTCAGATTTTGGCCAGAGGGCGATTTGTTTCAGCGGGGTCCAAAGACATGCACTGACTGTCAACCCACATATTTCCTGTGAAACTACTATCTGACTCACTAGTAGGATGCATTGTGTATTTTGCAATGTTTGCTCTACATGCCACTGCTTAAAGGTGCCGGCATAGTTGAAAACTCAATGGAATGGTGCTTTGAGTGTTATTTAAGCCTTTCTTTGGTTGATGTCACCAATGATTTAAATATTTAACAGGTTCCTATCTCTGACTGACAGTAAAACCCTGCTTAATGTTGACAGATTGTAGAGCATGAACAATCCTGCAGTTCGTCATACACCCAGGGGGGGGGGGGGGGGGGGGGGGGGGGGGGGGGGGGGG
>JAVQJD010072747.1:0-15028 GCA_036023655.1 Nannoperca australis | reverse complement strand
CCCCCCCCCCCCCCCCCCCCCCCCCCCCCCCCCCCCCCCCCCGCCCGCCCCCCCCCCCCCCCCCCCCCATCCAGCCTCCCGACACATGCAGGTTGAGGAAGATGATAATGTAGAACATCAAGTGTTTGTCTTCCTACATATTAGTCCACTATGGGAAGATGTTTCTAACATTTGTCTTAGTTGATGAGCATCTGCTGCAACACAAAGTCACTTCTCTGCAACAGAGAGGACAAATGTGATGCTAATGTACCTTAAACAAGGTGCGTGGGGCTGCAGAGGAGGAAGAACTGCATGTTTCACCAAGTGGACCGAGCGTCACCACAGCTTCAAATCCACAGAGCTTAAGGGAGCGACTTGGGTTTCCAGTGCACTGATTGGTATCTCTGCACTGACATATGTCCCCATCGCTTCCCGTGTTTCAACTGGCAGCAAGCAGCTTTAAAAACTAGCTTTGCTTAAATCTTTATTTTACGTTCCTCATAACTTCGCAACAAGAACTGCAACAATTTCACACAAGTTACAGATAAAAAACCTTCACACAGTTAAAAATAAATAACTAAAATCAGCAAAACTACATGTGAATTCATGCATGTGTCCATCCGCTAATGTTATGTGAATATTAGGAGACACAACATGATGATAATGAAACGAGCGCCAGTGAAGCCGGTGGAGAACATCATCGCTCCACACAGATGTGACGTTTCCGGCTCTTCAGTCTACGGTAAAGTCACCATTTAATCTGGTTTCCAATGCACTTTGTCCATATTTTCATCTCTCTGCACTTTTACACAGTAATTCTGTAAATACCCGTCAGGATTTACTCTGTTCTTCTACATTTTGAACCTTTCAGGTAGAAAGATGTAGCGTCTGCAGACTGCACGCCGCTGACAATGTGTTTGAATTATTAAACGCACATTTGTCACATTTGGTGTTAATAAATCATACTTGGGGACGTTGGGAGCAGCCTGCGGATTTCTACAGACTATATCTGGTCCTCTTTGCAGCAGCTGTGGAGATACGGTTGCAAAGGTTTCACAGTTTTATCTGCAATGCATATGAAGTCATGAACTGTCTCACGTTTACACCAGTGTGAGAACGGGTTGAGGAAAAGATTTCAGAATTTAAACCATTTTCATTCAACTAAAGAGGCTGCGTTTCTCAGTCTGAGGGGTTTGACAAGTTGAGAGGAGGAGCGAGCTTTAAAATATTAGTTTTTATTTCTGTCTCACCTCCACTGGCGTACTCCATCACCAGGTAGAGCGTCCTCTCCGTCTCAATCACTTCAAAAAGCTTGACTAAAAGGGAGGAGAGAGAGAAAGAAAGGAAATTATTAATTTAACTGTCTAAAGATGGGTGGGGGGGAGAGATTCAGACAAAGACGGTGATGAATTCATGGACACAAACACCAAAGTATTGAACATTTGGAGAGCGTGGAGGGGAAAGTGAAGTCACGTGGGTCTTTGTGTGTGTGTGTGTGTGTGTGTGTGTGTGTCGTGACCATGTAAGCGCTGCATCGAGCCGAGCAGCGCTCAGTATTTACTGTACAGGGAGGGTTGTTTTACTGCAGTGTGTTCAGCTCGAAGATGTAAAAGACTGTGTGATGAGCGGCTGAGGGCTGCACTGCTAAATATAGACAAGGTGGGACGGAAGACAATGAGAGCGGAGAGATGGAGAGTGTTCGGCCTGCTGAGCGCTTACTACCACCCGGGTGATTATAATCACGTCTGCAGAGGAAGTCGTGGAGGAAATTAAAAGTAATTAGCGGGGAATCCCATCTCCAAGTCCAAACACACCATGTCAGGCTCGTCTCGTGTGTGTGTGTGTGTGTGTGTGTGTGTGTGTGTGCATATACAGCACAGAAGTTTATTAGCAGGTAAATGAAGAATTTCTGGAGCCTTGGAGTGACTTTTTAGAGGCTCATTGGTCCGAATGAACGCCACTTAACCTGAAACTACTTCATTAATTCATCGTCACAGATTCCAGCTTCTTGAATGAGAAGATTTGCTGCTTTTCTTTGTGTTACAACTTTTAAAAAATACTTTTACTATACTCCCAGTATTTATTTATTTACAGATTGTTTAATTAGTTTTATGGTCTCTTTTAAAAAAGTAAAAACCCTTCTAAGTTTTTAAAGTTTCTATTTTTATGAGTATTATTCACCTTTTGTAGGATTTTTCTTATATAAATAAAGTTGTATTATTATTTTACTGTTAATGATGGTAACAATATTCTTGTTGTAGTCTTGTGTGATACAGATAAACTGAATATCTTCTGCCGTACATTAACATTTTATACAAACTAATCAGCAGACTAAACATCCGTTGGTTGAACCCTGAACACCTGATCACTCGTGTTCAGCTGAAGGTCCTGGCTTCTTGTTGCTGCAGCGGTTTGGTGTTTGGTTGGCGTTTCCTCTTGCAGCTGGCCGTGTGATGCCAAAGTTCCTGCTGCTCCGGGCAGCGCGCTCTACTTTATTGATCAAACCCGCTTTGTTTTCTAATCCCACAACAAAGCTGGAAGAGTGACCCTCCAGTTTTAGTCTCATCAGTCACGCACAGGGCCGTCAAGTTAATGAGGCACCAGAAAGTCCCCGATGATTTGTCAAACATTATTTCAATTTGAATTCATTGCTGCCTTATTTACAGACTGTAACATTGGTTTGGACACAACGTCTGTGGAAACCAAAAGTACATTTAAAAAAAGGAACTATAAAACTGAATAGTCAGTGCTTTTCACTTGTAAACAAGCTGAAGAAATACAGGCTGGCAGCAAGTCGACTGTCCAAGAACAGAAAGGTCAAAGGTCACATCCCTGCATGTCAGGAGTCCTTGAGCAGACCTGAGCTTTAATGTGTGAACAGATACACAGATGTTGTTTGTGTGAGATCCACTTACCTATATTGGGATGATTCAAGATCTTCATGATTCTAACTTCTCTGAAGAGCTGCAATAACAAAGAGAAAGGACAAGTTTAGTGATCAAGACTCGAGGTTCAATACTTTATTTACATTTCAACACACTTAACAGGAATACAGCAGTGTAGTTGTTGCAGCGCATACAACAACTACACATAAAAATCCATTTCATTCAACCTCGCTGGGTACACACACACACACACACACACACACACACACACACACACACACACAGTGTTATTCTGGGATGGTTCACAACAGGAAACCCAACACTGGACTCTTGTGTTGCGCCAACATCAACACATTTGTCACGGAAATGTGATCATTCTGTCACCAGCGGCACGTCGTCACGACAACAGGATCTCTGACAGCACACGCCGTTGGTTTAAACCGGCTGGGGACCCCCCACACCCCCACCCCGGCATTAATAACAAGACCCTCTGTGGACACACGCTCTCCCCCATGCAGCAGATGTGTAGCAGCCAAAAGTGCTTTTAGTTTTCTGCTGCACGAGGCAGAAAAAAGACCTGAGTGCTATTTATTATTGATCCCAGTTAACTACTCCTCGCTCCCCCACGCCACGGAAAAATATTTTTTAAAAAGGCATCCAACTTTCATGAGGAGCCACAGTCGGCTTACTGACCAACAAAAAGACTGCAAATACCTTCAAAACACGTGAATCCACAGCGTTTATTAAAGCTTTGGGAAAATATTTTTAAAAAGTCACTTAACTACTATTAATGATACGAAACAAGTCGCTTTTAAAAAGGGTAAGCACCAAATGCTTTTTTTACTTGCTTACAACATTTGATAATAAAAACTGTCAAATTGTATGTAAGTAAACGACAGAATCCCACAGAAAGTCATCAGAGCTCAAAATGATGTCTTAATATTTGCTTATTTTGTTTAAAGAACTGTTAAAAACTGAACTAATCAATGGCAACTGATCAATTTGAAACCAAGAAAATTCTGCAAAAATCCTCTGAATTTTAAACCCACAAATTCTTGACTTTCTTACAAGTTTCTTACAAGAACTCTCCGTGTTCACATCACATCTTTTATATTTACAAGATTATTAATATTCTATTTTCCCACTAACATGGACGTCATTCTTCTGTTTCTGTGTAGAAAGCAGCTTAAACACAAAAACAGGTAGAAAAAGATAATAAGTGCCACTTCAAATCGTAGAACTTGTAAATAGTCATTTAAAGCAGGAAGATCCTGAGATAATAAATCTCCAGAGACGACTGAAGGGTTAATATCATGAACTCCAGTCCGTGGGGCCTTCAGGGCGCCATGTTAACACACTGAGCCAGGATGAGTGTGGCTGCTGACGAGGAGGAGGAGGAAGAGGAGACTCCTCACTGTGATGGCGCTCTGTCCAGAGGTGTGAGCTACAAAGAGGGACTTTATCTTTTGCTGATTACTAGAATCAGTGGCTCTGAACAAATACGTTCATGCAATACTTTTGCAAAGTCTTTGACGGTCTGAAGCGTCGTGCACAGCAGAGACGAGCGTTTCGCCACCTGGGCAGGTTAAACAACAACCCCACGAGTATATGGGAACACTTTGTCAGGTATGCGACGCAGTAAACTGAATTAGTGGAAAAACACGAGATGATTCACCGCATAATACGAGCATTAGGTCGAGGACGTAAACCCTCATTATACCACCGCGGTGATGCACAGCTGTCCGCATTACGCAATCCGTCTTGTGATCAATACCAAGCACCTCCAGGCCAAAGGACACGCCGTCCGAGGGTGAAGTCACACCTCCACATGGCTCCACGCCTCAGTGGAAAACCCTTTCCTGTTGAAGTCAACGCTGCTTGTAAACAAAATAAAGTCTTGAAACTGTCTCATATATAAAGAAGAATTTCGAAAATCTGACACTTTATTGAATTTGATTAAATAAAAACACACAAAACAAACTGATCAAATCTTTTCTGAATGTAGAAACACAAAACACTAAAAAGGCAATAAACCACGACGAACCATCAGAACTGTCTTTAAAAACAGCGCCACCACCTTGTCACCACGTTGTACTGCACATAACGTAATGAAACGCAATGACATCATCAACACGCGCCACGAGCAAACAACACCGTGACACGAGACAGAAGCTGCAAAAAGAAAAATGCTCGAAGCTTTTACTGATTTTATTTGAGATGAATTTAAACAGGATGTTCCAAACATCGTGGTCCGTTTTCAAAGTTCAGAGAAACAACATCCAGACTTTGGTTCCCCCTGTCCGTGCTCTTATTTGGTTCCTCTGAAGCTCGAGCGTTATTGTTCCCATCTGGACAATCTCACCAACTTTAGCACATTTCACAGAAAACTGGTTTGTTGGAGTCTTTTCGAAGTTATGAGGAACTGCCTGCAGGTGATCCACCCAACGTAACAACAACAGTGAACTTCTGCCTCGTCTGTTTGTTACCTGCAGTTCAATCGAACGGGAATTTAGGTACAGGTAAAACTATTTCACAAGAGAACACAGAAAAGTCCCCGAAAATGTTTGCCTCAGCACAGGGAGCGGAGGTTGTTCCAGACTGCAGCGTCTCACCGACGCTGTTTACATTTAATCAAGACCTCCAAGTGTCACACTCCCTCCCGCGACCTTTGACCTGGACGTCGTCGACGAGCCCCTCAGATTGAGGTTGAATCGGGACGGATGTGAATGTCGACTCGGCTCCTCCAAACTATTAAGAACAGAGGCTGAAAATAAACATCTAGGCTTCAGAGACGATATCCCCCGCTATCCGCCGCTCGCCAACTCTCCCAGTTACATAAGAGGTCAGGGCGCAGCGGTGCCGGCTCGGAGGCTGTTACAGCAGGAGAGAAGCGAGCGGAGGGAAATAAACACCAGATCTACCCCTCCACACTCATCTGAACCTGAACACAACATCTGATACACAAACCTGACGACGTTCAGTCACTTAAGCACTGTTTCTATATTTTTCTTATCGTCAACAAATGTCAGTCCGTCTTCCCCCGACTGTCTGCGGCTCCGAGCCCATTGGTTCCTACTGAAGTGATAAATCTTTAAAAGCTTGTGTCTTTTCTATAGTTGAGTCATGTGCAACACTGTGATGCAGTTCTACAGTTATTAATGGCTTCTGGTGATTACAGGAGCTGAAGTGAAACACGCTTATTTGTGTTCTTGCTGATTGTTAGATGAGAAGATCGATACCACTCTCACTGTCCGCTCAATGAGAAGCTACAGCCAGCAGCAGGTTAGCTTAGCTTAGCTTAGAGACTGGATACGGAGGGAAACTGCCAGCCCGCCTCTGTCCACACGTTTTATCTCTGTAAACAAAATGTTGTAGTTTATGTGGGATTATGAGACGCACTACTTCCTGTCCAGGACCATCCACTTCCTGGTGTCCCGTCACCGTGAGGCTCGATTACTGAGCTACACGCCAGTAAAATAAGCCACAAATCAAATCCAGTGAGGATTTCCTTCAACTCTGAATATCCAATTAATCAACCAGAAAAGCTCAGAAAGCCGACCTATAAATAGAAACACGAGACAAGAACGGGAACATTTAATGTGTCAATCATGACGGAGAACTAAAAAGAGTATTGGGATGTGGTTCTTTTATCAAGTGTGTTCCAGTTCCTCAAAATAAACCTTAAAAGAAAATCCAGCTCCCTGAAAAACAACCTGACAAATCCCTCAAAGAGCTTTTTGCTTTTTCCTCGGCTGCGACAAAAACAACAAGGACAAAAGCCTCCCGCTTTGTGTCTCGCTGTCATGACTCAGTGTTTTTCTGTCAGCGTGGTGTCACAGCCAACGCCAAAGGGCCCGGGCCTCTCCGATACAAAGGCCGCAATCAATGGAGCTTTGGAAAAACTGATGGAAAACCACTCGCCCAACGCTGAGAGGGGACGAGGGAGCGACGAGGGCCCGGCTGAACACCAGCAGCCACCAGCTCCGCCCGGGCCCCTCTGCTCCGTCTGATGAGCCTCAGGAGCCGCAGCAGCCGAGTCGATATCGCTCAGACTTCCTGGAAAACACGTCCAGGCCGGGAGACGGAGCCAACATGTGACACCACGCACACACATCTCGCTTACTAATGAGTGAACAACAAAGAGAAAGGAGGGACACGGGGTCACTGACTTCACTGTGAAGTGAAACTGCTGTTCACTGGGGAGCGAAAGGAGCATTCACCCGCTGAAATTTGCATAAAAAAAAAAAAAAGGGCAAAGCCGCTTCCTGATGTTGGTTGATTTAACAAGAAAAACAGAGCTGTCACTTCCAGCTGCATGAAAGCCACAACAGGAATCAGCCAGCAGCGTTCAAACGGGACAAATCTAAATCTCTCAGTGGTGAAATGTAGAAGGCTGCACAGAAATGATTCAACACAAGCTGCGTTCAACAGCACGATGTTAACCAGTCCGCTTGTTTGGATCTGGCTGGAAGAAGTCTGTTTCTTCTGCGCACACGTGGGCGAAACATGAAGTTTCTGGGAGGGACAGAAACCAAACGGCTCTGTGGCTGAAACGATTAACAAGACTTAAGGATTGTTAAACACCTCAACGGTCAAAACACAAACACAAACAAAACAAAACACTCCTCTTCGGCAGACGAAGAGTTCTCAGACGTTTGCAATCAGGCGAAACCACTTTGCACGTTTTGCACTTTATGTTGTGATGAAATGCTTCGGGCAGGTACACACACATCTTATCTGATGCTCACCATGTAAACATCTCATGAAGCTGCAGCCACTGATGCACTTTGATTTGAACAAAAGTGCACGCAGGGCTGAATCACGTCCGCTGCAAAAGCACTAAAATAATAAAAGCTCTTACGTCTATATGGAGAACACAGGCTCAGTCCCAGCGTGCCCTGCTTCCCATTTACACAATTAATACGCAATCTGTTGTGCTTCATGAATCTGTAAACCAACTGCGCCGCAGCGTGAGAGCGAGGAGAGAAGGGGGGTAAATTACCTTCTGAAGGCTGTTTGGGTTCAGCTGCGTCTTGTCTATTATCTTAATTGCCACCTGCGGAGAGAGAGAAAGAAGAAAAACACATTGAAACTGAGTTAAACGGGACGAAACAGCAGAGAAGAAGTGCGAAAAAGAGGAAGTGGGATACCACACTGTAAACAACGAACAACCAGACAGTTTATCTTTGTGTAAATCACCATTTAAAAAGACTTTAGAGCCGATCTGAGGGCGTGATAACGTTCATCTTCCTCCTGGAGAAGCACAATAAAAGAAAAAGTGCAACTGCCAAATAATTAACGGGAGAATCAAAGAGCACCGCCGCTTCCTTAAATGTCGTACGCTGCGTTAAGAAGGAGCTTGCTCTTTCTGTTCATCAATTATGAACAAATCAAACGCTCTCCCTGAAAACTTCCATTACTGCCAACAAGGTTTAGAGCGAGGGATCAGTCAGTCAGTGGAGCCGAGAGGCCCGGCTGTGAAATGTACCTGAAACTAGAGCCAAAACAAGCCGGAGAGCCAAACAACGCTTCTTAGAAACCCTCATTTAAGAAATATAAGCTTGTTTTTATCTTTGAAATCTTTTATTTTTGAAGAAAACAGCTCCTGGTACTTCTGTCGAGTCACATTTCAGTCGGTACATAAGAAGTAGTGACTTATTCAGTCTCATTCAGAGACTCAGAGGGAGCCGTGTGGACAACCTGCAGGGAAACTGACTCCACTCCACCTTAAAGAAGCTGCCAGCTCTGATTGGTGGTCTAACGTATTAACTTAAGGAGACACTGAGTCTCAGTCCCACTGGGAATGTTTTGTTTATACCAATTAGTAAATCTGTGCAGTGCAAGTGGTGATTTCTGCAGAAGGTTCTCGTGCACACGTGAGAAGTTTGCCTTTAGGGTCGTCTGCCTGGCAGAAATAGCTGAGGGCAAACTTCTCCCAGGTACCTGACTAAACGCTTAAAGGCAGGACAACATCGCTGCCTTTGGACGGGGTCACATTTAAATGGAAAATATCTGTAAGTCCAACTGTTGGTGCGACGTTCAGGCTCACAAAGTGTAGCTACATCATAGACTACACGTACATGAAGTGCCATTTTATGGTATTAATCTTATCTTTCTGCTTGTTTTTCACATGAAGTTTTACTTAATGTAATTTAAAGATTACACACATTAAATGATTTCTACGGCCGCTGCTGTTTTGGAAGTTCATGGGTTTATTAATATGCAATAACGAGGAAGAAAACACCTAAAACTTGACTTCCCTCCTTCTAAAACCCAGAGTCTGCGTCCGTCTCACCTCTCTGCCGGTGAGGATGTGTCGGGCCAGCTTCACCTTGGCGAAGTTGCCCTTGCCGATGGTTTTGAGCAGCCGGTAGTTGCCGACGTGGGGCTGCTGCGGCTCCTCCGAGCTGCGGGACCGCACGCCGGTCCGGGCGGGCCGCGTGCCGATCTCCTGCCGCCCGTTACTGTGAGACGTGTGCTGCGGAGAAGACAGATACACGGATCAGCCGTGACTCATGTTGACCCACTGTGACGTGTCCACTCTGACTCTGCAGGAAAACAGACTGATATTTATAGTTGTGCATCCAGACAAGGAGAGAAAGCCTTTCCTCCAGCGGCCACAGGCGGCTGATTAACGCTTCCAGGCAGTTTCACCGTTTCATCCACTCTAAAAGGAAGTCAGCACTTTACTTTCAGGCGCTTCTAGAAACACTTGTTTCCCTTTAGACACATTTTCAAGTGATAATTCTGTGATCTGGATAAACCCTGATGATTAGCTGACTTACTGTTTAATCATTTGGTTCATGAGACGTCACAAAACAGTGAAACAGTTCCCAGAGTCCTCTGTGACGTGTTCAACAAGAACACAACCCCGACATTTAAACAAGGACTGGAACCATTTTCTTCTTGCAAAATGACTTCAATGGTTCAAATCTATTATGAGAAGTGTTGCAGGTGGATTTTCTGTCGTTTCGGTGCCAAAATAAATCCTTTAAAACGCAGAGTGCCCGAGAAACAGTCATGTCACACTGGTAACAACCAGATTACAAGTTGAGGAACATGTTCTGCTGCTCACGGATGCAGCTTTGTGATTAAAATCAGCTTTAATTCTCCCACCCAGAACGCAGTGAACAGCTTTGCACAGCCAGGCACGTTCAGGCAGCCAGCTGCTAAACTGAAGAAATGTGACCCGGCGAAGAGCAAGAATCTGAACTCGTTTCACATTTTTCTGCCTCGTGTCTTCAAGTCTTCCTCATTTTCTTATTTTGTTGCACAGCTGCTTAAACAACAACAACAAAAACCAGAAACTGAAGCTCTTTTCTTCTGGAATATTTGTATTTATTGTGCAAATCTTGGGTTTTTAAATGTTCTAATGCATTTTCTGGCCCCTTTAAGTGCCTCAAGGTTTGAAAGGTAAAAATAAACTTGCCAAAAACTACAAAAGGAAATGAACATCATCTGGCTGGCAGCCACCACTGATGTCACATCCTGTGGTGGGCATGCAGACTTTCTGAAAACAGGATGTACCGGAGCACACGCAGCAAATAAAAAGGTTTCAACAAGTTTAACAAAGGGTCAATCCACAACAGAAGTCTGCTTCAGCAAAGTTAGTGCAGCAGCCACACGTTGATGCAGCTCACCATCAGTTTACACGATGTTTACACGTATCAGATCTCTGCCATGTTACTGACGCCTGGTTGGGATTTCAACAGAGTTAATGGCACTTTTCAGCTTGTTTCATCTTGTTTGAGGCTGCACAAAGATGTAATTATATATTTTATTCAGATACCAGAAAGCCAGGGCATCTTTAACATGCAATCCAAATATAAATATATAAATAAAGTGTTACGGGGTTGTGGCTTTGTGGTGCACAGCTCCTGACAGCGCCACCAATGGAGGGATTGATTGTTTCGCTTGTGTGCTGTGTTCAAAAGCCCCCCTTTTGCGTGGGACAGATACTCGGTGCGGCCTCAGTATCGACTGTCCGACCGATGTCTCATTAGCTGTGGCGCTGCCCTCTGCCCCGCCCGGCTCTACCCGTCCCCTCCCTCCCTCCCCCCCCATCCACAAACCTAACTGACCCCATTCACCCGGGAGACACTGAAAAGAACAAATGATAAAGTAGGAGAAGGGACAACGAGAGCGTAGACGTTCCTGGTCAGACACAAGAAGCAAGAAACATGATCTCTGCGTTAGGTTTTCACTCCACAGGGCATCAACCCCATTAACAGCATTTATAGTGGGCACATAATCAATCCCATAAGATAAGAAGACAGGTTTCTTTAAGAGCATTAACACAGAGATACCCCCAAAAACAAAGTTACCAGCAGGTAGAACAAAGTCACAATAAACTCGACTAACACCACACAGGTTAAAAACATCTATATGGATTATTTTAGAGATTATTTTAGATAGAAAGTGACATAAACCACAATAAGGTCACTTTAAACTCTCTCCTAAGCAGCACAAGCGCTTTAAAAGGAATATTTTAGGCCTTCTAGTGACAGCAGTGGAGATAAAAATACCATCAACGAGGATAAGGTCACTGTTGAGTACCAGACACACTGCACAAAAAACTAAAAGGAAAGAAACATGAAACTGCTTATTTCCCCCTCCACCATTTCATCTGCTAATCATAAAGGAAACAGAAGAAGCTATATTCTTTAAAAACCACTGTTTCTTCCTGTAAGAGAGAGAGAGAGAACAAATCCCCCTGTTTAAATTTGATCTTTTCCTTTTCAGTGGTTACTCACGAGGCTGCGGTGTCTCCTGGCTGCCTGCGAGCCCGTCATGTTTGAACAGGAAAGCACACTGCTGCCCCGCTGACGCTGCCCATAGAGACTCCCACAACACCCGATTCTCCCGACTCAAGAGCCCAGATGATCACAGAGACCAGAGACAGCAGCAGGGTGTGGGGGGGGCACACTGATCTCAGTAAAGCCTGCAACAGGGCAGCGCCGGAAACCAGACCCTCTATCCTTTCAGATTAAAAGCATTTAGTCAGCTGTTCTGCTCCAATACATCGTAAAGTATGAACACATTCACCTTTAATTCTTCATGTTCTATTTTATTTAGGGCTTTACTTTTTTTATTTTATTAAAATCGATCAAACTATTGATTATTATCCTGATTATTCCATATAAAACATTAAATGTGTCTTGTTTTGTCCGACCAACAGTCCAAAAGATAAACATGTTATATTTACTATAATGGACATCGCTGTACAGCTCTTGCATTTAAAAATAGCACACATTGTACATATTTCTTCACATTTGATATGTTATATTTATACTTCTTGACTTTCGGCACTTTCTTTATATTTTGGATTGTTAAGCACCAACAAAGGCAAAGCTCTTGCATGTCCAAACCTTCTTGTCAATTAACCTCTGAATACAAGACTAAGAAAAGAAGCACATGAACTAACAAACGTTTGGTATTTCTTCATTAACAATGACATTAACAATGAATTAATCAAAATATTTGCCTGTTCTTTTGATCAGCTAATGAATTCATTGTTATTTCTTCTGTTTTTATTATTGTGTCGACTGGTTTTGAGCAGACTTTTTGTGGCTTAGTGAATCTTCACATTTCCAGCTACTGAAACGGCCTAATCTCCTCGACATGATCAATAACATTTCCCCACATCTTATCTCCCTCTGTGCAAGACAAGTCTTATCTCCAGCTGAGTCACTGCTGCTACCGTGATGTGTCATGAGATCCTGATACGATATCACATGTGGACGTTACGCAGCTGCAGTTACACCGACGGGATATGGGGAGAAAAAAAGAAAAGTATGGTAACGAAACCACAAAACGGAGATAAGGATTTATACAAACCACTTAATTCAACACTCACTAACATGAAGTCCAGATTACTCAAAGCACAGAGCAGCAGTACAAGTTTCAGGTAAAGTAAATGTGCAGCGTACAGCTAGATCAGCTAATTTATATATATATATGAAATAAATGTGATTCTGGAAACTTGTAATGTGCATTTAGCACCGTTCTCATACATCTTACAGCCTAAATGGTTAATTCAATTTATCAAAAACAATAAGCAACAACTGAGACAAATAACGATTGCAACCCTAAATTAGTCAAGCTAATTAATCTGCAACAATTTTTATAATCAATCAATTGTTAGTCATTTATAGTGCAATGATGCCAAATATTTACTGGTCGCTGCTTTTCTGTTTTCTCACTGTAAATATCACTTGGGGGTGTTGAAAAAAGTGATTTTCACACGGTGTTGTGGCACTTTACAGATTAACTGGATACACGAAGTTAAGCCAGAAATGATTAGAAAATTATTAAACACTCACTTTGGTAAACCGAATCAATTGTAAAGCATTTGCTAGTTCCAGCTGCTCAACTGTGAAGACTCTGTTCCTGTGTTTTGTATAATTTCATCACCAAAAAGGTTTTGGACTATTTGTCAGAGAAAATTGCAATAAAATAGCAATTTAAAAAGATGTCACCGTTGCTTTAAAACACTTAAAACAACCATGATAAAAATTATTCAAATAAAAATGAAAATAATCTTTAGTAGCAGCACTGATATTTTACTTTTTAAGTCACCCTTTTGATACAGATTTCAATTTTGTACATGTCTAATTCCTGTATCTTCAAAAGCTAGAGATTAGTTTGACTTTGAAAATCCTGACCGGAAGCTATAATTGGCACATTGTCGCCACCTTGACAACGCTCGTGCAGACAGGATATTCTGTTGGCCTCGAGGGGGCGGGACTAACAGAGCCCATATTTGGAAGCTGAACGGTTGAATCCTTTGAGTGACAGCTGAGACAGCCAATAGCGAGCCTAAACAGAAACTACTGTTGCCTGCCAGAACCAGCAGGCAAAGTACTGTAGTTTTATTCGTGGTTGGGCCTAAATATCCCGACTACATCTTAATTAACCCCAGAACAATAAAATCAAAACTTCTCACTCGCAGAAAAACACATAATTTCATATAAATAAATCCCAAAATAGACACTGAATAAAATTAAAGGGCGTGCTTGACGTAGAAAGATATGCTTGTTTACGATTTACCAACAAAGTGAAACCCCTCCTGTGTGAAACAATTAGCTATTATCCAGTCCAATAAAGCAACAACACGACATTAATTAGCCACAATTTCAGTATAAACATCCACCTCTTTCTACAAGCAATGCACCCAAAGTGCAGCTAACAAACAACTCCTTTATACTTACACTTTCCGTCACCTTCTCGTTGACCGTAGGCAAAGGAGTTTTTGTTGACATCTTTTATTCGTCCTACTTCCCACCCGTCGCTGTCTGGTGTCCAAAAATAAAAATAAAAAAATAAAAAAAATCCACTGACACCTTCTTCAGTCCGACAGCCGACAAAATGAGATTATTGCTTTGCTGTGCAGCTCTCTCCGGGGAAACAGTCTCAGCATGGATCGTGACAATGTTCAAACCAGACCGGACGTGTTAAGAGCCGAGCACCTGAACTGTTAGGGACCGGGAAAAAAGAAAACCCGCACTAAAGCGCATAATAATAATAATAATATTAATAATAATAATAATAATAATCCTGTGTTCAGTATTTACATGGCGCGTACATACCGCTTCATGGCCCGTGTTCAACTCGACAGGCGAACCAAATCAGTGTCCGTCTGTCCGATTGGGTTTGAGTCAGTGAAGCTAACTAAACTATACGTTAACGGCGCTGTCGGTCGCCACTTCCAAAAAAGAAAATCGCCCAAGGCTTTGTTTCCTCCCACAAAAATAACAGTTTAACAACAAGCCATGGCGTCGATGTTTCTCGAGGGGGTTCAAGCGGTGTGGGTGGCTGAAATACTCGCCGTCGACTCGGTTTCTTCCATCTCCGACGGCCCAAAGTGAAGCTGCTCTGTCTGTTTTAGGTGGGACCAAAATGGCTACTCAGCGGCAGGGCTGGATTACGCTGCCTTCACGGACCCCTCCCAGGCTCCGACGTCCAAAAATCTATCATGAACAGTCAAACAACCAACTATTAAAAGTACTACTTATTATTCAGAATGGCTCCTTCACCTTCTTATATTAATATAGAATATTATACTGTTTTTATTCACTAACATATGCATGTAAGAGCGTTTTAATGATGTAGTTTGTCAATGTGAAGCCAATTTGAGATACTTTATATATTCGATTCGTAGTAAA
>JAVQJD010072729.1:0-30206 GCA_036023655.1 Nannoperca australis | reverse complement strand
CGCCCCCCTGTCTCTCTCTCTCTCTCTCTCTCTCTCTCTCTCTCTCTCTGCTCCTCTCACCCCCTATATGTCTTTCTCCCTCCCTTTCACTGTCTCAAAATATGAAAAGCCTTGTATCTTCCTAGCCATACGTTTCCCCCCCAGTAAAAATAAATAAATAAATTATTGGAAGACAAATCACAGTGATGCAGTGCTTTATTTAATAAATGACGCTTAAGAAACCTGATCACACAACACACTTGTCTCCATAAAGTAGCACTAGGGGACTGACTATTGCCAGATGCCGCTGGATGTCTCTGAACAAAGAGGACACACACATGTAATCCCTTTGGGTTTGGGGCGACACTGTCTATTTGATGGGTGCCAACAGAGTGCTCACTCTGTATGACTGACTGTACTTTGACATCACAGGGAGTGGAGGAAAGATACTCCCTCTTTATGAAGAGTAAGATGGAAAATCCATTTACCCGTGCTGACTCATAACAAAAAAAAGCTTGTTTTAGCTTTCAAAATGAGTTCATGATGAAACTGCGCTGTATGTATGGAAATGTGGAGGCCTAGAGGGGGAACAAAATCTGTCACAACTCTGTGGGTTCTCCCAACTTGCTTAAGTTAGATGATGAACTGAGCAAAATGAAATCAGCTGCAGTTGGTCAACAATTACCAAAAAACCCTTAAAGGGAAACTCTGGTATTTTTAAACCTAGGCCCATTTGTATTATATATTTTTTTAAATGTTGGGCTCTAAATGAATAATACTTGCTGCAGTAGATTGCCTGTGCTGGCATCCACAAAGGGGCTGCAATGGCTGTAGCACAATCTTTTGGGGCAATTGCTGCTGTGAATTGCATCCGTGTATGAAAAGGTGCTACATAAATAAACTTGCCTTGCCTTGCCTTGAAAAGTATGTCCAAAAAAAAGGAAATGTCTTGCTCTTAAATCTCGCAAGGGGTTGAGCTGTTGCAGGAAGACGAAAGGATCTTTAACAAATGGTCTATTCCATAATGTTGTCAGATACTTCAGTCTGAGCCTGTCAGAAGCAAAAACAAGCACTTTTAGTGGACATTTTTTTTACGGGTGCAATTACCCCATAGGTTAAAGTTACAGCCATCGATGCTAGCGTAGGCGATCACCTGGACCAAGTCCAAAATGTATGTTAAGAATTAATCATATACACCACAACATATGTAAACATGTTTAAAAATACTGGCATTCCCCTTTAATATCTGAAAGAAATAAGGCTCTCTGCAAAATCTCTGTAGGTCTGTAATAGTTTATCGTAGAAGTATAGTATAGTAATACAATGTTTATTGCGTAAAATAGTTTCAACTATAATATACAATATATAATGTGATTTGAATGATAAAATCATTGTAAATTAAATTAATACTATATAATAATATAATAATATGCTAATAGGTGCTAGGCTAGAGTACAGTCAGTATGTCAAACCTTTTTGATTGGAAACAAGGTTGTTGAGAGCAGTGAGAGTGAACCAGAGCAGTACAGTTGTGGGCCATGAAACCAAAACAATAACCTGGAAGATGCTAAATCGTTCAACACGTCAACACTAGTGGTGACCTCCTTCATATTAGATGTTAATATAAAGATGTTTTTAGTGCACCTTTGAAGAAAGGTTTTCCTACAACTAAATGCTGCATTGGAGCAAATGGAAGGTTTTAAAAATGTTTTCTGTTTAATGAAAAAGGGGACTTTAAGACTAAATTTAAGAAAACATAACTTGCTCTGCATATGAGAAACCATATTTTACTCCTTCAAGGATTACATTGGTTTAGTGAATGAAGTATGTATGCCGTTACTGAGAAAGAAAGATCTAACGACTTTCCTTTGTCAAGGGTGGGGAAAGACAATTATTTATGGTGTTGTTTTTGCTTATGTATCCCCTTAATTAAAACATATTGGCTTCCAAAAGCAATATATGAAACAAATTGCTTTGGCATGGCTGTGGCAGTTGGAGGACAGACTCTGCGTATTGGCAGATCAACTGAGATGGGATGTGGAGTCTTTGAAACTACATTTGTGCTTCAGACTATGGTAATGAGGCCTAGCAGAATGATATCACCATCCCCAAATATTTAGTTTGTCATTTTGTGGTAACAGGCCGCTCTGTGAGTGCATGTGTGTAAAATCAGCCCAGTTCGCATGTGTGGAGCAGCTTCAGAGGGGTTTACTTTTACTTATTACATGTCATTTTAGAAGATTACCTGTTTCATAACATAATAACTATTGTAGAATAGTTCAAAAAGATAGTACAACTCCCATGTTATCTTACTACTTTCACTTTATTTTGTTAGCATGTATCCCACATTCAGCAATGCTGTTAGATACCTCTAATGTAATTTAGTGACTTTTAATTCAGTGTGCAGTATGTGCCTACAGCTGTGTGTGTCCTGTGCATGGAAGTGCAACATGCCTGTGTGTGTGTGTTTGTGTGTGTGTGTGTGTGTGTGTGTGTGTGTGTGTGTGTGTGTGTGTGCGTGCATGCACCAGAGAAAGATGGTTTCAATTGGTTGACTGTGACAGTTACAGCTGGGACCAGGAGGAGACCGTGAGACAACCCCTGCTCAAACAACAGCGAGAGGTGGCCATACACTGTAGGGGTAATGGCCTCTTTGAAAACAAGAAGACCCTCCCCTCCTGTATTTTGGAGGGATGTTTGCCTGTCTCTACTTCTGTCAACAGCCACCACTACAGTGGCAGAGACCATAGAGAGTTCTGGTGCTCGTGTGCCGAGGGGAGGAGAGCTTCCCTGTCAGCCACGACTGATATGACGACTCATTTCGCAGCAATGCACTGGTGTGGTTTCTCTGTAAACATGGGTATGAAAACTTTTGGGGAGGCAGAGGTTTGTGGTGAAGATGAAAACATGACATAAGCCCTTCCAAAAAATGAAAAAATGCTCTATCTAAATTGGTAAAATCTTCTGTTGGGTAAACCAAACTCTACCCCTTGACCTCTCTCTACCCCCAACTCTGAGTCTCACTCTGTCTGCTCTTCTGAGAGTGGATACTGAAACCAGATGTTTTTAACAGATAACAAATATCAGAGGCAATAGCTGACAGCACACCTGGTACAGTACATACAGGGTGACCAGCTCAGGTCATGTGAACAGTCTGATTTTCCCAACTCTTGTCTGATCATGTTTTTTGTAGAACCATTGATTGATTGAAAAGCAATCACACTGAGCAGTTTCATCAATGTCTTATAATACAAGACAAATGTTTAAATGGTTAAAACATGTAAATAGCACAGATTTTCAATCATTTTTTCACATAAAAAATTGATCAGATCACATTGTTAGACCGTAGCTCAATTTGTTGAAGCATTTTTGAATGAAAAGTCCAAATATTTGTCCATTTCTTGCCTTGCTATTGAGGGATTATGATGTTTGTCAGTTGGTCAGTCTGTGAAATATCTCAAATACTAAAGGATGGATAAAGATTAAATTTGGTCCCGACATTTGTGTTCCACACAGGATGATTCATAATACATTTGATCTCTTCATATGTTATCTAATGCCACTGTTAAGTAAACATTTTAGTTTAGTCAGATCCTTTGGTTTTTGACCAAATAGGCAGTTTGCATAACTTATGACACCATCAGCCTCAGCTGTATGTTTACTGCTGTTTAGTGCTAATTAACAATATTAGCATGCTAACATGCTAATCTAAATGGTGAACACAGTTACCTTATACATTCTAAACATGAACGTGTTACCATTATCGTTGTGAGCATGTAAGTGTTCTGACTTTAGCGGGCAACAAAAGGTTGTGCCTTCTGTAGCTTGAGAGGGGACTGTGTGACATCTGATAAATTGCCTCAAGTGATGTCACTTGAGTTAGTGTTGGTTGGGGCTGAAGACTACAAGTATGAAAATGAAAAACATCTGTAGGTTTAAAGTCAGAAAGAAGTGAGTTTACCAGGCCTCTGTAGCCTGCCTCAAGGCTACATTAGCCGCTACTATCATAACACACCCAAATCTCTGAATGATCTGTCTGTAATCGAGTTGTATTGTGGGTAATGTAGGCACCAGGTTTTGACAAGGCAGAAGATTAGAATAAAAATGATGATTTCTCTGGTTCTGCTGCATCAATTGTTCAACAATCTTATGGGAGTGCAATGCTAAATCAGTACTTCTTTAACGTATTTTACAAAAACAAAAGGAAAAAAACACTACAAGAGTGTGGCTTGGATTACAGACTATGTCCCATCATGTTACTGGCATGACTAATATCACACCTCAAGTGACCCTGAGCTATTATGAGGCATTGTCTTTGATCTGTGGTTGGCTTTTTCTTTAGGACTGACATCATCTGTACTGTAGTAATCCTCCCATACTGATCAAGGCTTGTAGAGTGTTTGAGCCAACACAGAGACCAGTAGGGGAGGGTGGTCTGGTCCCCCAGTCGCTGATGATTGATGACGCTTCTTGTGACACTGACAGAGAGGGATCAGCTAAACAACCAACAACTTCTGCATAACTCTGCTTGAGCCAGACGCCAGCCACGTTATTGTGTCATCAACACTGGCGCACACACACTGAGACACTAGTAAACACATCCACCCACCAACTCTCACACACATATTGAGTCACTCAAAGGGAGGGGATGATTTATTATTGCTGAAACCTACTGTAGTTTCTCATACATATGTTTGCAGCCTAATACACTCCTATAAAAAGATGATTATCTTCTGTTCTATATGGATTGGGTTACTCCTACACCTGTGCTCCCAAGCTCTCAATTTTGGCAGTCTTCTGTCCAAAATCAGTTTCTATCCACCTGTTGTGATGACCATAAGGATCCCTGGGAACCAAAAACTTCCACTGCTTGCACTGCAAAAAGTATGGCCAGCCATTAAGCCATATGTACTAAAAATGGCCCTTTATTATAAAACCAGTGGCCAAAACTACAAAGATAAGACAACATTTTTGTAATAAATAAGAACTCTATCTTTCTCATTGTAACCCTACACTGGCAGGCATGTTAAGGTGTTTTTATTTCAGTGTTGGAAAATTATTTTAAACAATCAGTTAAATAATTATTAAATAATCAGCCATCACTAAGAAGACTGACCGCCCATAATAATGACCTCTCAACTGCATTTTACATTTTGATTTACATTTACTGTTGGATTTGTTGTGTTGCTTTACATCACAGATGAATATTGCTTCATAGCACAAAATCGGATCTTTACATTTTTTAAATACAAGCACATTTCACTGTAATGGTGAATGCTATTACATGTTTAAATGAATCAACCGTGGTGTCATTTGTTTGTGGTATGTAAATCAAGATGTGATATATTGCAGATAAAAAAAACGACTAAATGACTGGAGAACATGGACTTTCTTTGCAGTGTGTTCACTCATAAATCATCATTTTTCTATTTCATTCTTGCAGCTGCCCAGATGTATGATTTACAACATTAATGTCTCAAGTGACTTTCATTTTATTGAGTTATCAATTTCTCTACATAAAGAACTCTAACAAACTCCTGTGATAGCTCCCAGAACATATAGTGATGCCATTTAAAAAGCTGGCCATTAACAATATATCTGGTTGCAGTCAGGATGGACCATTTTATTGCTGGGTGCATATCAAATAATGGCCTCTGTTGGCACATAGATGTGAACAGGACACATCAATATCTCCGCAACAGCCAGTGGGCCACATAGACTGTCCCATGGTCACTCCCATTTGGCGCCAGCCATACAGACCCAGAATTCCTCACTTCATAAAAAATTATTCAGGCCCATTCACAGTGTCTGGTAATCAATACTACCGGCACAGCTGTTAGACCATAAAATGGCTCTTAATTTGGAGACAGCCCGTTCCTCTCTGTCAGTCGGCTTCAGTCTGTTGTAAAGTGTTAGCTCACTCACCTAGACATGGGTAAAGATGACAGTGACAGGTCCTATGTGCAGCCCAATGGGATGAAAATGGCGCTAACAAAGTCAGGGTTACAATTTCCATTCTCACCCTCACCCTATTTTTATAAACCTCCACTAAATTAAATATATAACTGAGCTCCGTTGCAGGACTCAAGGAGGATACTATGTAGTTTCATTTTAACTGCAGAAAGGTGCAATTTATGGCACTGAAAAAATACTAATTAAAATGATTATAAATGATGATAAAAAATGATGATGCAGTATCCCCTGAAGGAAAAGCCTTTTCTTGGCCAGTGTTTTCTTTTTCACAGAAATCTCAGCAGTGAAATACTGTACTACAATGCAGCAGTGCAATCTGATACGTTTTAGACGAGACCTTGAAGCAGGCCAGAACCACATCTATCAGTGACTAAATCTGTCCTTGCATTCTCGGAGAAGACTCTCAAGGATGAAGCAAGTCTTCAAAAGCATCTCTCCCTTTTGATGTAAACTTCTGTGACTGGTAGGGTGCCTCTACAGCCCTGCTGTCTTTTAATTGATTATGTGAGGCAGAGGGCACCGTATTGTAAATGAGGTGATAGACAAAGACCGCAATGCTCAGTAGCTTCACCCTCTGTTATTTTCCGCTACATTGGCAGTTAACAGTAAAGAAAATCTCAATGTGTCATTCAAGGAAGAGGTCATGGGGAACATTCAGTAGTGAAAGGAAATAATAAGCAATAGAGCAACGTGTTATTTACTATAAAAATATTGGAACTGTTCCCCACATTTGTCATATTCACTAAATGCACTAGTACCAGAGTGAAAAAAAGTTTTTGTCCTAAAAATAGAATAATAAATGTACATTTTTCTGACAACAGAATATAACTAATTAATGAAGCTGCCTCAGTTTCATGGAGGATGTGACAAATCTCCTGTCAGCCGTACATGTGTGTCATAGGCTGCTGTGAGTTGCAACACGTGCACATTCATTACATAGGAACAGTACACACACAGACACTCACACACACGTAAAACAAGCAGAAGAGTCTGAACCTGCTTTTTCCCTACAGTGGTTAAAGGAACGTTGTTGCTAATGGACTGCAGTGGTGGAAATAAAATAAATCTTTAGACTCAACCTGCAGCTCAGGGCGCCATGACATTTATGGTGCAGAATGAGACATGTTTGGAAGTCGAAAAAATTTAATTGTGGCCTATTGATTCTCAACTGTCTATCATTATTCCCAGGTTGATTGACAGGAGGAAATTGGTTACGTTAAGTATTTCATATGTTATAGGGTTTGACATTTGTTTGCCTGCTCCCTATGTCAATGTTGTTGGAGAGATCTGTAGCTTTATGAGATAGCATTATACACTGACTGTGGCTTTTGTGTGATGTTCCAGTGTTTTTCCTGACATAATTTGAGATATATTAAAAACCAACAGAATCTTGACGTGTTTAATGCCAATATTATTGTCTTCCTCCAGAGGATCATGTATGTTCATAATCGTGGCAGCCGTGTGCATGCACGCGTATGTGCACCGCTTGCTGCACAACTGCACACACACAGCTAAAAATATATTCACTGCATGCTTTTAGGCATTGAGAATGCCAAATATAGTCAAATGGAGCTATTTTGATTGAACTCAGTAAGAAACGAGAGCAGTGACTTCATCATGCTGAAAATTGGCTCATCTGGGCCTGTACTCACTGCAGTATTTGATCCACATTAGCACAGACATATCTCTATTTGTGAATTCGTGTCAAGCTGGTTTGTGTGCCAGTTGGTCAAGGTTTTGTACTCCTGATCCAAATATGCTGTCAATCATAGAAATGTATTCAGAAGTTTTCAGATACTCTCTTGTGATTATTACGCTGTCCCTTATGCATTACTAGGCACAGCTCTGCTCCTTTTTTCTCATTGGAACCACCTCCTAATATTTAATCTTAAAGATATCAGCATCAAATTGAAGTACAGCTTTATTTGCCAGGAAATAGGCCCAGAATCGATTTGATTATTCAATAATCTCTTTGCATACTATTATTTGTCCTATTTATGTCACTGCTGGTAATGTGCTGCTACTGTATGTGGTAGTATTCCTACATTAGAGTGGTCTTCAGAAGCTAATAAGGGGATTTATAACTTGCTGAGAACAATATAAATTAGGATTATTTTGCTGATAACTCAAGACTAACGAGTAGAAGCCCCAAGACACCTGTCACAGGTGGGATCAAGAAGTTCAATAGGCAAGCTGTGGGCAATGGGAGAGTGTGTGTGTGTGTGTGTGTGTGTTTCATTTTTATAAATAATTTGGGACACATGAGAATTGGTATACATTTTTAAACAAAGCTTGAAATGCTGTCATATCATGTTTTCATTAAAATAAGGTGAGACACACAGTATTGAGAGAATTGTCTGGGTAGGTGGTGAATGTATCAGCATGAGGGTCCTGGTTCATTTCTTCCTGTTTGTGACTGAAAACAGATTGAGGTAGTACCTCACTGATACATTTTGAAGAATGTTAGCCTCTTAGCTTCAGTAGCAAATTGTGCTAGCAAAGCAGACATCACTATCATGTGAACAGTAATTATTTGCACACTGGAGGCTATATACATGTTAACATTCACCTTGGCTGATACTTTTGTCTGCTGGCTAATTATCTTGCTACAGTAGATGTGCCAAGAAATAGCAAGTTTCTGAGTTGACTTTTCAGGCTGCAACTTGCAGTGTAGTAGGTGAAAGACCAAAATATTGTGAGCACACTCCAAATGAACCTTTTCGGTTGAATACAGGTGTTTTTTTGCATCTTTATTACACAAAAGTGGCTTACCATGTGGTTTATAAAACTGCAAAGCAAAGCCCATGTTCAACACAACTACCACTACTTGGATTGTACAACACAATTATTCCTGGCTTGCTTGTTACTGTGACATTGTGTCTCTGTGTTTACTTGAAGATTTTGAGTCTGAGAACACAGACCCACCTTAGACAGGTAACATCACACCATCCATTGTGCTTGCCCCCTGTTGGCTATTTCAGAGTTATTCTTTGCTGGTCAAACCCAAAAGCAAATGTTTAGATTTTACGTGCCCATCCCTTATGCTACATTGACATAAGCACTGTCCATATAGATCTCCAGTCCTGGGTCAACATCAGCTCTTAGCTGAACTGAGCTGTGGTGAGGTCAGTGGATCAATAGTAAGACCATCTCCCCACTTGTGTATATTACAGTGTTTTCTTTGTAAAACATTAATTTCTCCAGAGATATTAATTCACGTTTGTCATTTGATGTGTACAATTAATTTTGTCATAGAACTTTTCATAAATTTGTCTTAAAATGGCACTCGTTTGCTGGCAATTTTAGAAAATGTACCCTGGGGCATTGTCTACCCAAGCTGAACCAAACATCTTATCTCTGCACAGCAGCTCATCCATAGCCTGAAGCCACACTTGTTGGGTTTAGTATTAACCTGCCCTTCCTCTACTGTTTGATGGACATCGCCAGGTGTTTGAGTGGCTCAAGGGTGCGGCGGTCTATTTAGAATGGACTGTTTCATTGTTGTATTTTTGTTGAAAACATTGCTTTGTAAGCACATGATAACAGGCCTTGGGCTGGGACAATCAGGCTGTGGTGATTTCCCCTTTGTTGTGTTTGCTCATGATTTTTCATGTGTCAAGTGCTGTGTCTTCAAATTAGAAGCTTCAGTTTGTTAAAGTTAACTGATGAATAGCACTTTTTATTATTACAGTATACCATTAATTAGATGCAGTGTGTGTTCATGGGCCAACATTTTAGTGCTTCATAAATTACCTCATGTACAAAAGTGTGAGCACGCAGGTTTGTGCCAGTGACAAAATGGGTAATTTGCCCTGTTTGATGATAATCAAGACGGTGAAATCTTGTTTTGGCAGTGCACTTCAGTCAGTCAAATGAATCTATTATCAGACATTGTGTCCAAAATCAGATCTCTTTATGTGGTTTGAATTGCTTTCTTTCCCATTTTCTTATTATTTTAGTTAGCATTTTTCATTGCAAATACCATTTTTTTTTTTTTATCACAGTGACGTTGTTAATCCAAGACATATAAAATACAGAGAGAATGTTTCATGGAGGCTAACATTAAATATATTAATTAAATATTATATTATATTTAGTTTTCTTGCCCTATCCTTAGTCTTTTCCAACCCTAACATAGTTCCATGCACATGTTGTAGAAAGAACATTTTTAAAAGTCTTGACAGTGAATGTTAAAAACTGTTGTTGGTGAACGTAATCCAGGGTTTTGCAGAAACATCCAATATCAGAATTCCTGTCTGCCGATAGAGCTGAAAATGTCATTACAACAATAAAAGCTTTTATGAGTTGGGCACCCGTGTTGTTACAAAAAGTTGTACTCAAATAAGAGCAGATATTATTAGTAAAAACTCTGTATATTGCTGCCTTCAACCAAGAGCTCCCACCTACTTTAAGCCTGGGAACAGACAGGGAACCATATTTTACAAAGGGAAGTTCGTTTGACAGAATAGGTTTTTATGACATCTAGTTGCTTTGGACAAAAGCACCAAATGCATGTCATTTAAATCTAAATGAACATATTCACACAAGACATCAGTAAAGTCAGCATTCTTTTAAGAGCACACATGAATTACTACAATCATTACATGTGATGACTGGACATCAGGCCTGTTCTGACTCCAGGCACATTAAAGATTCATGCATGCCTGTGGGATATAGGAGGTCTGGGAGATGGTTTGTCGTTACTCGTCTGTGAATTCAGGGAAACCTTAAGTGGGGGAAATGTATTTTACGTAAAGCCTGGATTAGCATAGCAACCAGCTAATGGCCAGGAATGGACGATCTTCTTTCAGTTTTTGTGTCCATTTAACTTGAGGCAAGATTGTGGGTGGACTGGTTAGAGAGATGGAGGCATTAGTCCACCAGCTGCTACATGGAGGCAGGAGGAGGTGGGCAACAACTTCAAGCTGGGACTCGTCCCCACACTATGCTTTTGTTGACTACATCAGGACTTAAAACTGAACAAGCCTTTGTGTAAATTTACTGCAACTGAAAAATGTTTAATTGTAAGAGCCAACATCACAGGAAATAGTGGAAAAGAGTGTTGAGTAAGAATGATAGTGCTCAGACAGAAAATTAAACAAATATGACCTAAAGGATCAATGTTTCTAATAATGACTTTGGGATCATTTTAAATGTAATAACAATGTGGTTATTTCTCCTTGAACATTGTGCAAAACATAATTAGATAAAAGGTTTATGTGTGCAAAGTTTCACAAGCTGCCGCCTACAATTAAGTGATCTGAAAAAAAACATCCTTATGAAATTTTATGTGTCAACAGTTTATGACCCATTAAGATTGGGGTTCTCATGCTTCCCAAAATGTTAATGATTAAAATATATTATAATTTGTCATGCCGTCTCATGGCTAGACTAAATGACTACTTTTAATTCACGTTCATTTTGGTTTTGTAATCATTTATTGCCCTGTTGCTGTATTTACTGCACAGTTTGCCCAACGGTTTATTTTTATTTTTTTTTACATTTTATTATGTCATTGCTTGAATAAACTACACTGGTTTTATAAGAAACACATGACCTCAATATATTTCAACTATAATATTCAACTATCTGTCTTTCTTTCTCTATAAGAATAAATAGAAAGTGTATAAAAATGTGTATTCCTGTGAGTACACTATTGTGGATTACATACTATAGTGTTAAGACAACTGCATGCAAACACATGATCAAGCTCTGCTCTGATCTAGCACGCGGCCTCTCAAGTTTTCTCACTTGAGTTGTCAAAAGTGCTCGAAGGGTTTTCATCACCAATCACCACACTGATCTCTTTGCATTCACGCAAAACCAACAGAAAAAAGAATATGACAGTTGGATCATAGCTATCCATGCCTCAAGGCTTGAAGTGTGAGTTCGACCAACCGTCAAATGTCAGACGGGGAGCTTCCAGGGAACGCTTGTTGGCAGGACAAAGTGGAAACCCAGCTTCATGTGAGGGGAAAGGGAGAGGACATTTGGTTTGTACTTTGCAGTTTGCGGATGGCTCTGTATTCCTCACAAATGTCATCCAAGACAGTCTTGCAACACTCTGACCAGAAACAGAAGTTGTAGCCTATATTTTAGCTGGGTGATTATTTATGTACCTGCCATGAATTTTCACTCAAGCTTGCTGTTTACCAAAACCTCCCACATCTCCCCCAAAACCAGATGGAACAAGGCAGAGTAACCGCAAAAAGCAGCAGACTCTCAAGATTCTCCCTTTCCTGAGTTATGAATTCACCATATGCTGTGCAAAATTATACTTGTGAATCTAAAGGCTGGGGTTTGTTTGTGAGAAGCTCTATGAGAATAAACACTACAATCCTACTTTAAGTCCTCAATCAATCTTATCGGGTAGTAAGCTGGATTTGCATGATAAAAACAATCAAATTTGTGGTTTTGACAGATGACTGCTCATGGTATCCGGCACCAACTGCTTTTCACAGCTAATGCTAATGCATTATCCACAACTGCAAGAGCAGCATCATACACTGGCTCCAGAATCCATTAATAGTATATTCCTATTGAAAAAGAAATCTCAAGCACCATAATGTTACTCCATCAGCTTATCCTGTTTTAGCAAAGCAATGCCATGTGCTGAAAATACACCATCACTGACAGAGAGAGCCTAATCCAGTGATTGGTTTTACCTTATCACACAACTTAAGGAGTGTACACTTCTAAGCTGACGGATTGAACCTCTGTTCGATACAGGTTTGCAAAACTGAATCTGTTGAGCCTCCAAGATTTGATATGGGTATTTAAAGCTCTGCGCGGCATTAACCGCGGAGCACAACAAATAGCCTGCCTTTTAACAGGGCTAGGGAATCCCGGGGCCAGTTGGGATGCAAATTGAAATGATCCAAGAGTGGATTGAGTAGGTGAGGGTGGGCTTGGATGGGGCTACGGAGGGTGGATGTGGGAGTGGTGAGGAAAGAGGGTTGTAGGAATG
The DNA here is from genome assembly GCA_036023655.1 of Nannoperca australis. NCBI lineage: Eukaryota > Metazoa > Chordata > Actinopteri > Centrarchiformes > Percichthyidae > Nannoperca > Nannoperca australis. The sequence goes on along the minus strand of JAVQJD010072729.1, from coordinate 17,287 downwards.
TGGGAATGAGACGAGGTGGTATGAGGCTTGCGGCGAGGGCTGTTGAAGTTTTGAGGAATTAGCTGTGATTAACCTCGAAGACTAACTTATGACTTAAGTGACAAGTCCATAGTAACAAACAGCAGCCGAGAATGCGCTGCCACCACGCTCCTTCCCACCTCCTCCTCTTTCCACGCAAAGGGTGACAGTCATTTGGTCAGCAAACAGCGGATCACTGCTCGGACCTCCTGTGCTGATGCATGTGTTTGCGCTGGTGTGTGTTCCAGTATGACTGTCAACAATTGTAGAGGGTTGATGGGAGAAGAGCTGTGCTTAATGTTCTAGTTGCACATTCACCATGTGATGATTCACGGTTTTATCTTGAATTACATGATAATGATGTAAAATCAACAACATCAGTGCTGTTGATTACGCAGCTGTAAGATTTCGCCTCAGGCCTTAATGATACGACAGGACAGCATAGAGACATCATTTTTCAGAACTATCACTGATGGTAAAATCATTGTGGCAGAGGATATTGCAGGACATGCAGACAGACTGAATTGAAAGCATGTTGGCAAATGTTGGGAGAGGGAGTGACTGAGTTTAAATGATACGTGATAATCAAAACCATGCAGAGCCTTGGACAGAAAAAATGGCAGCATTAGTGCAATGGAACCACATTATAAGTCTTGCATGCTTTCCTCATTAGGTAGACATGCGATTTGTCTGCGGACCAGAACTTGTGACACCACTGGAACAAATAGGATTATTTTGATTCAAAATTGCCATCATGTTGGCAATATCCCCCCCTGCCAAAACTCTCTGACTGTCTTTCAATGTAAACTTCAGGCAGCCATTTTAATTGTTGATGCTATGCAAGGATGTGCCAGTGATGTCACCATATATGCACCCTCTACTGCTTACCTACACACACACACACACACACAGCTCATCAATGTGTCTACTGTTAAGCAACCACAGACTAATGTAACCTGCATACTTTTCATCTTTGTAATTAAGAAGGGATAAATTAACATTGTGGACATGAAAAGAAGAAGACTCCCTCCACTGACCCTGTTAATCAAGACTGGAATGATCAGCCGAACTGGGACTTAATTGCCTTCTGCCGTTTTCTTCCAGTAATAATTTGGTGTGCATTAGCTACGCTGTGCTACTGAAGAAGTAAGCCATGCCCTGTTGGCCCATTAAAAGCTAAGGCACTCTGTTTTGGTGGGTGCAGGGGTAGACAGGACGGGCTGGAGGGGTGGATGGGGGTGTGATGGCAACGCACACGGGGTGACTCATGATCGGGAGTCCATGGAAGTCAATGTAAGACTATAAAGAAAGCAGCTTCCCTCTCTAGGGTGTGGTGAGGTTTAAGGGCTTTCGCATACAACTTTAAAGAGCCCAAGTTTTAAATCCTAGGATATACTGTTAAATCACATGGGAGGCTTATTGTTTTCAAGGCTTCACATATAAGCACCGTTAACCCTCTAAATGCCATTGAAACCAGCCCAATGTATGCTCATTATAGAGTATGAGCAATCATCAGCAGGGCAGGTGTGAGCAAAACGTGTCTGTGTTCGAGCACACAGTTCATGTCACTCTACTATGTTTACAGTTATCCAATATCAGTTTACGTTCTGTTGCCCCTCCCGGGTCTCCCCCTCCCATCCGAGCGTGTCCATATATGATTGAGCGTGCGTTTGTATGACCACCAGCTTGTTGAAACCACCCTGACATCACTGAGGGCTTTTTGCTGCGTGTGCAAAAACCATCCAGCAGGCCGAGGTTGAACCCTTTTCATTAATCTATCATCAGTTGCGACTGAAGCTGTCTGCAAGGCAGCGCTGTGTTTTCATCATGCTGGGAATAAGATGAGGAGAAATAAATAAGAAATAACACGCGTGGTTGCAAAGACATTCTGACAAGCCTTTTAAAAAAAGTTTATTGTAGTATTTTTAGCCATATGCATCAAATAAGGAAGGTCTACAATAAGTAACAGGCTTGCATGAAGATATACTAAGAAAAAAATTTTGATGGTGAAAAGTAGATCTTATTATTTTTTTAGGATCTGCTTGTACATTTAGTCAACGTTAACTGGTGCAGATGAAACCAATTTCCTCTTGTCTCTTTGTTTTGTTGAAATTAGATATTCCCTGTTTGAATGAAAGTGCCTCCTAACATTAAAAACTGTTACAATTCATGCTGGTTTAAGAAGTGCAGAAACCCTTAATCCCTGACCAAAAACATAACTACAAATCTGAAGACAAATTCCTCTGGATAGATGATTTTTGAACATGAAACGTAATTTCAACGATCAAACCTTGATTTTCTTGCTTGTTTTCATTCAACCGCCCACAGCTCATCCTCCCTAGTGTGGTGTGCTGCTCAGACAGTGTCAAGAAGTAAGATATGATTGTATCATCAGATATCGATCCTGGCCCCAACCTTCTCCATTGCCTGGTATTGATTCCTCAAACTGGTGCAGGAGGCCTGAAATTGAATTGAAGTGAATTTCACCGGCACAGTGTTTTTATTTGTCAAGAAAACATTCATGCACTGCTCAGCCGTGTCAGTACTGCCTGCCTGTCTGTCTGATTATCTGCCTCCCTTTTGTATTTTTTTCGTTTCTCTAAAGCCTCTGAAATGGTTGTTATGGGTTTACGTAAAATACCTATGTACATGTAACGTGTAGCTCTGATAGTACAGATGTGTATACATGTGCAACCTTGTGCTTATTAGGTCAATATAAGACATTTCACTACAACAACAACAACAACAACAACAACAACAACAACTTATTTTTCTGATATATTTATTTTAATGCAAAAACCACTGGATTTGGGTTGAACTTCTATTCTTGACCAAATTTAAGAAAGTGTGGACAAGAAATCATTAAAAGTAAAAACCTGTATACAAAAAAAAAATATTTTACATGTAACTGAACTGTTTTAGCAACGTATCATTATCAACCACACATTTCAAACAAATGTGAATGAATGAAAAACTGAAGACAATGTCTGCATTTACTCCTGAACAGCAGCTCATAAATTATATTTCTTTATTTCTTGAGCTGACTTATATCTGATGGGGTAAATGCTGTGGGTAGTCTGCCCTGCCGGCGTGTGGCAAGGCATGTATCTCACTACATTTCATTTCACTGGAAAATATAACTCTGTTGTAGAAGTCTATCCATCTATAAGCTGAACTGCTGCAGCATTAGTCAGTCAGTTGAGCTACCTATGCACCTCTTCTTCAGTCACTTTAATCTATTTTGAAATAAGAATATGTAGGAAGTTTTAGGCCTTGTCAAATCTGAGTCTGTTGCTGAAAACAGCTGCACCACATTTGATATTGTGAATAAACATACAAAAGAAATACTGATGGAAATCTAAAACTGCAAATTTACAATTTCAACAGCAATCAGCACACACAATTCTGTTACAGACATTTTTCAACAGGCATTTCAATGTTAGTATGTTTGTATGGTTATTTATATGCTGAGAGAATGTTAGGATGATTGAAACACATTCTGCCTATTTTTAATTTATCTGTAATGTCAGAAATGTATCATCGTAAATTAGTAAAATCAACATTCTTTTTTAATTACAAATCCAATTAAAATTAAATTTAAAAAAACACTGGAAATCTTTTTGGAAGGAGTATTTTCTGTCTAATAATAGAGAAATGCTATATACCCCAAAACAGGCAATTTAACAGAGCTTTACTACCATCCACACACATAATCCTTCCATACAGTTGCATGGTTGTAATGTAGCTTAAGTGCTTTCACCATTGCTGATAATAGCTATTATTCCAAGGAACACCAACTAAACAACATGACCCTGCTCAGTCTAATGAAGTCACTAATTTAATATGCCAATGTGCTTTGGTGGCAATGGATTCAAAATCTAATCTGGGCCAAAACTGATTAGGCCTATTAAGTGGTAATGGAGCGAGGGGCACTTAGGATGCTTGGAGGTTAAGCACCTTTATCTAAGGCGTGGCTGCTCTTTTGTTGTCCTGTTGTTAAGCTGATTGCATAGCTGCGGCCGTCTACTTGTGTGGTCTTCATTTTCCGTCAGATTCTTCAGACGTGTTCATTTGTAACACTGATATTCACATACTCAAATCTTACAGATGCACTTTTGAGAAGGAAAGTGTCATTTGAAATGTCAGAGTTTGCGCAGAAGACCTGGAAAAGTGGAGAAAATGGATTTGAGAACAGCTACATTTTTTATCTGTCAAAAACATTTCATAAACATTTCTTTGCTTATTTTGACACCTGTCATCTCACACAGTTTAATATGTGTTGTTGTGAAGTATAATAATTTGGATATGGACGAAAAGCTGAAAAATCCTATTAAAGTCTAGTAAAACTGTGACTATGTAGGAACACATTAACCTATCATTTTGACAGGTGACACATTTTATTGGAGACAGATTTAAGAAAGAAATATTTAAATGAAACAATCTCTTTAAATACTGCAGACTCCAACTTAATCAAGTGTTAGAGACAGCAGTAAAATATCCCCAATGGCAATAGCCTCTTGCGTAGTATTTAAATAGTAGAATATGCTTTCAGCATCTTTTGATGTGTGACTGACTGATCTGCCGACCAACACAACCTGAAGGCATTCCTTACCCAGAGAGCTGGCTGTGGATCTCCGCTCCCTGCCAGCTGAACGCTCGCTGCCACGGCACGTTTTCCTATCGCTCCCAGAAGACCTTGACACTTTTCTGGCATGTATGAAGGATGGATCACGGGGCATAAAGAAAGACAATGTCCTACAGGGTTGAAAATTTATGATCGGACAGCTAGCACAGACCCATATGTTTAGGAGGGCCATTCTTAAAGCTGCAATCAAATACATCTCAATTAGATATTTTTCTCTCAGTAATACCTGCTTTAATTTGATAGGCTCAAGACAGACATGCCAGACTGCAACAAGAGAGACATTTAAAGTCTGTGACATGGATTCTATGTTAGTTGTGTGTGAAGCTATGTCTCCTTTACAAAAATGTTAAATTTATTCTTTAAAATGCTTAAAATATAAGATTGTACAAAACGTAAAATGTTACTTGTTTTACTGAGGACAAGCAGACCTTTTGAAGCAAATAAAATAATGTTATAAATGAATTCATGCAGAAATCACAACTAACAAGCAGGATGAATAAGTGTACCCAAACATGTAGCGAATATCTTCACTTTTAACCATTTTCTTTTGTTGTATTATCATAATTACTTTTTATTTGTTGAAGATATTAAAGGCTTATGTCATCTTACTGAGACAATAGAGTTGTATATATATTCATGTTATGGTTATTTGTTTGTTATTAGAAATCCAACAGTAGATTTGCAGGGAAATCACAGGATGATGGTGGGACAGTTCACACGTCTAAAGCAGGTACCAGGTGCCATCTACTGGCAGCTCAAGCTGCTTCATCCTTCAACAAGCTGCTGCTACATTCTATCCACATTCTCGCAGAGATAACTGCATTTGAAATATATGGGGAATTTCAAAGTGTCTTTATACATTTTAATGGCCTAAATGTTTTCATATTGCTCCTTAAATTGAATGTGGGCAAATTAAAATAACCAACACATGGAAATAGTTTTTTTTTACTACATTATCTATGCAAATGGACAGAAAGGGAGACATGTATGCAATGGATGAAACTATTACATGATTATCAAGATTTTAAAATCTTAAAAAACAATGATGTTAAGGGTAACAAATAATTTCTATGCTAGTGTGATTTGAAATAAAAATATGATGGTGATTTTAAATAAATGTAAATAGATTGATCCCAACAGTCAACACTTTACCTACATTATTAGAAAATGTTTATGCTGAAAACTAACAACAAAATTACCTAAACAAGAAAAAGCTAAATGTGTTCAGACAAGACAAAATCACACAAAAACTATCCAGTTGGAATAATTCTACTCAGAACTCAATCAATTCCCATCCCCAGTTGCTTCAGCGTAGTCTCATAAGATTTTGAGGCTGAAAGCACAGACACGGAGCAGCTGAGCACCATCCTGTTTGTGACTCCACCATGTGACCCTGCGGCCTGTCTATCCAGATGGCCACTTTTCTGTTTGCCTGTCTGTCTCTCTGCCTGTCTCCTTCTCACAGGCTCCACCCAGCTGAGCCGGTCACTGAGCGGCATGGGAGCTATTCCTCTGACAGCTCGCTGAGCCCCGCTGCTAACCAGCACTAAAATATCAAGAGTGACCCAGCCGGGTTGCAAACAGTTCAGTGTGTGAGGGGCTTACTTACGTGTGTGTGTGTTTATGGATGTGAGTTTGAATGTGTTTTCACACTGATACCAATTCCAATATCATATTGTAATAAATCTGCTGACGGCTGTTGTGCTCTGCCAAAATTGTTTAACATTTACAATTTAAATGCCAGAAAGATATCAAGGATTGAGTATTTTTTTTCTCTATGATATTCTTCAATGATGGAAAAGTCTGTGGAAAAGCATCATGTGACACGTAAATTGTGATCAAAACCCAGCTTTGCAGCTCTATCAAGCAGAATGACGACCTGTAGGAGAGCCGGCGTGATTTAATACTGCCTTCAGATAAACTGGACGAAGTGGATGAACTGACAGCCTCGTAACTGATGCTTCATCAAGGCAAATATCTGCCCAATATCCTGATCTAGTTTAAATATATTGTCAGTATAATTTTTATTCAGTGAAAAGAATGAAATGTTTATGGCAAGTTATTGCTATGTCAATATTAGAAAAATATTTGAGCTTGTGCACAGGTATATAAAACCATTTGTAGGTTATTTTTAAACATGCCATTTTACATAACCCTGTTTTGTAAGATGACTCTCACAAGGAGGAGAGATGGCAGTCTTCAGGTGGGCGTCTTCCTAGGACTGCACAGACCACGCCCCCGACATGGAGGATCTCCTTCGAGATGTGTTTTTATAGTTTCTGGATTTAAGTGTAGGCCACTTAACTATCTAAGCTTTCGTAGTGATCATCCCATTTATCTGGGATTATTGCAGTGAATTTACTGTTTGGTCTTCTTCCAGGCCTAAAATGTCAAGTCCAAAGTCATGTATGCAGTAGCTTTATTCGGTAAGACCTTCGAAGATCCGTCCAAAGCTGGTAGCAGTTGATCTTTGGATAGAGCATGAAATAAATAAATCCTCTTTAGCAGATCAATATTCATCCTATTTAATGCTGGATGTGAAACTGCTGGATTTGAGGTGGTAATGCTGATGTACAGCTAATCGTTGGAAAATAAGCAGCGGGGCTTTGTGATTCTCCAGCAGATAGTTTAAACAGGAAGCCCGATGAGTAAATGCCGATTGTCTAGGCAATGAAAAACCTGGTAGTGATTACTTGTAATTTATACCTTCCAATTAATACGCAGAACGTCTGTTCTGGAGTGGGAGGGGATGGAGTGCAAGGACTCGTGTTGATGAGTGTGTTATTGAAGCAGGGAAATGAGCCGGTGACACATTTCGTGCTGCAGTTTCACGGTAATGACATTGTACACTAATGATATTAGTTGACACCGCTTGTATAAATATAAAGAGGGGGAGTGAATTGATATAACAGAGGGATGTGAGCCTTCATTATTACTCGTACTCCTTGTGTGTTTCATTGTATAAAGCACAAGCGAGAGGACATGACCTCTGGCTGGATTGGATTTTGGCATGAAGGAGGAACCGGCTCTTCCTCCATGTGTAAATTCACTCTGTGGTAACAGCACTAAAGCACCTGTGACAGAGTGTGACAGTTGAGAGCCCAGTGGACTCTGGACGAGTTGTGACTGATAAGTTTGCAATGCACAGTATAAGGCCAGTTCCCATAGCATAAAATACATTAAAGCATCAAGAACCTGACCAGTGTAATTTATGGCTGAACTCTCTGTTCCCTGTTGTGAAGTGCCCCGCCCACACAGACTCTCAGCATTTCTGGCCAGTGATTTACTTCACTTGTAGCTACTATGAATTGAGGGCTGAAGTCTGCATACCGACTCTGTACAGTCCTCTGTCTAACATTAGCAGGACTGCAGCTTTCTTTGATGGATTGTCCCAAGATGTGTCCTAATTCTGGCAACATATGAATAGGAAAATACTTTGGAAAAACTGGTCATTCATAGCCAATGCTTCTTTTCTTTTTTGATTTTTATTATGAAAAATTCAAACCTCCTCTGCCTGTGTGTCTTGACTTCATAGCCTTTACAGGGATAAGCAGGATGTACCTTTCCTTTTTAATAACAAATTAATAAAAAATAAATAGGATTTGTTTCACATACTATGAGGTATTTTGATGTCTTTTTTTCTTATGCCAACAATATATTTTCCCATGAAACACCAAAACTTAAAACATCAAAAAACTCTGACTGATGCTAATAACAGAAGTCATGAAGAAATACTGCTTGAATACACTTGCTACACATTTGAAAGTATTTTGTAAAAGCAGTTTATTGTGCTTCTTGTAAACCCACAAGGGTTAGTCCTGTAGATAACTATACATGATGGTACTGTTATAAGCAGGATTGTGTCATGATGACAAAGAGACCTTAAATATAGATATTAGACCATTAAACGTGTCTTTGCCACTCTGGGATTACACTGATGACCTAGCAGGTACACAATCTACGTTTCTACAGGCCCACATGATACCATATGGCAGCAATTGACATGAATACACAAGCAATGCGTTTCAAAATGTAGACCCAAAACACCTGTGTTATTTAGTTATTTAGTATTTTCAAGAGCATTAACAACATCTACAGTAAAATGAGCAACAATTTGATGGTATTTTTTTAATCTTTGATATCTAGGAAAATGAGGGATGGCTGGGGAAACATATCCATAAGAGAAAAGTGGCAGGTCACTGAAACTGTGCTAGAAACCAGAGATCTCAGTGCAAAGGGGGGGACACTGAGAGGGAGGCCGACTCACTAAAGCTGCCGAGCCGGGATGTTTACCAAGGATTTCTGGCTCACGAAGCTGAAGGGCTATGAGAGAAAAGAAGAAAGGAAAGACGACAGAGGAAGAAGACGAAAAAAAAGATATTTGGCATTTTTGACTTTTCCTCAACAAACACCCCAGGGTCTAAGAGTCTCATTTAAATAAACAAAACCAAGGGGGTTGGATCAATTTGTGGACAATAAGCTTTGCCTCAGGGCCCTGTTCTCTGACAAGCTTCGAAAGTGGCGCCGGACTGTGTCTCGCTGAGTCAGAGATAGAAATCCCATCCTTCAACAAGTTGTTGTGAAGCAATGTTCACAGGCTTCACTGGTGGCCTCACCCGCCTCTGCAAAACTTTGAAGTTAGTGGAAGCAGACTCAGGCGGCAAAAAGGCAAATCTCCATGTACAAAATGGCTGCTTGCCACAAAGGGTGTAGGAGTGGCAGAAAAATCAGCGCTTGGCTGTGGGAAGGGGAGCTTGGACTGAAACCACCGCCTCGACCAGATGTAGGATTTAGGAAACTGACTGGAGCACCTGCAGGCTCCGCTAGCCAGATCTCTGTCCTAGACCTCTACAAAGGTCATGACCTCTCTGCAGAGGCAAATGAGGGGGTTTCATCAGGTTTCCACATGTTGTATTAAAAGCATTAGTACAGTAAAGCCAGTGTTCTTTACACTTTGTAGTTACCATATTTGATCAGCAGAGGGAGACCACAGCCCTAAGAAGCCCCACAGGATCAGTGTCAGTAGTTTTAAAATGTTCACAAAGACTGCAAGAGGTCATTATTTCTGCACCCACTTAACAGTTATAGCTTTTTTAAGATGTGTTTAATATCCATATGAAGAACTGTTTCTGTTTCATAAGACAGAAATTCAATTCTGAAACACTGCTGTGCCTAAGTCTTACTAAAGCACGTGAGCTTAAAAACAAACAAAACAACAAGCAAACAAACACCTTGCTAGTTTGCACTTGGTATTAACATGGAATACTGAGCCAAGATGTATAAATCGTATTTATAGGAATGAAGACATTCTGAGTGATTATGTATGCATGTGTGTTCAGAATAATATAAAATAATACATATATTGACTTTTGTCTTTATAATATATTGTCCTTCAATGTATTACAGGCTAAGACATTAAAGATCTTTAGTTAATAAAAAATAAGGTGACTATTTTTAGTAAAATGGCTTTTTGAACTGCACTAAGACCAGTGGTCAGCTGTGATGTGCCTGCTAGACCACTAGAGACTGAACTGTGTCCACAAAAGAAACTCTTTTTTCATCAAAAAGAAAACCTTAAATTCCAAACCAAGGTTTTAATGATTAAGTACTGTATTACATATGTACATTACATGTACATATAATAGTGAAACACTTTTACGTTTCCTTTCATTGTCATAAGTGGTTCTGGTCTTCGATCTACTCGTAGCATCTTTTCTTTTACTAATGCAATGGCTTGCTCATCCAAAAGTTATTTAGCTGGTGATCTACATTACCTGCAGGAGTTTAATAACTTACTGGCTGCTGATGAGCACATGTTGTAAGGATCACATCTGACATTAAAAGGAAGCAGGAATGTATTGTACATAATCTGCAAAGGTTCATGAACATGAACAACATGAACAGCTTAAATTTGTGCTTTAAATTCTGGTTCTATAAAGTAACTAAAGGAATTTAGTTTCCCCAAATACTTTCTGAAAATAAAAGTTAGATCTTATGACACTTATGACACACACTAACTGAATAAAGTGCTACTTTCATATTTCTTCATAGCTATAGGGAGGAACCTCAATCATACTGGCAGTGGAAATTATCAGTGGTTAATATCTGACATTTAAGTGTCAGTAAAATCTACATGCTTTAACCTACAAACAGACACACTGTTGACTGTGAATTCGGTCTTTTGCTCTAATAATACATTCCTAAACAAAATAACAGATTCTGTCATGGCCGTGGCTGCTCTCCTCCTGTTTTTTCCTGCTCCTCGTGTTCCTGTCTGTCTGTCTCTGTGTTTGTGTGTGGAGGGCTGAGTATCTGTGTCTGGGCTTGGTGGTGGCTCCCACATCTCACCTACGCAGCTGTGGCAAATCCACTGATCACTTCTCCAGCCTTCATATACCAGGTCCTGCTCGCCACTCATCACCCGATTGTTCCATCTACCAGTATGGTAACCATGGCTGTAGTTAACCCTCCTTGTGCATCTCTTTGTTGCCTGTTTAACGATTTTCCTGTGCTACATAATCTTGTGTCTCCAGCCCTCGCTGCTTGTCACCTGCCTGCTCTAACCATCTACCTCCACATTGTCGCGTTTTCCTTGCCCTGTCTCGGACCATTTCTGTTTTTTCTCTTCCCGGACTTCTGCCACACAGAAATAAACTTGTTTGTGAACTGTTAACTACCATGTCTGTCGTTCTCATAACACATAACACAACATTCAGGAACAGAAATGTTCCCAGCCTAGGCCATGCAACTCTCAGAGAAACCATAAAGAGAGAACACATTTTGAGCGCTGACAAGATTTGCAATGTTCATGATTTTAAAGGCCCATCCCATAAAAATAAGAGATGTGACTGACAATTTATTATAGTAGTAAAAGGGGGAGGGCGGGTATACATTAGAAAAATATTATGTATTGATGACAGAAAACTGGAAAAGTACAAATCTGAATCAGTTGATGACTTTGAATTCAACTTTTTCTGAAAAGTTATTTCCATGAGTATTTGTAGACACTTTCTCACACAAACTATGGTATCATGGCCATACTGTGTCAGGAAATATCTGAGAACCTCTATTAGAACAATTACCATAATCGAAGGACAATTTACAACTGTGGGTCGAGGAAAACTCATACTGCACTACATAGCTTTTTGAATGAAAACCATTCTGGACACAATTTTAAAGTTCTTTGATTCCCTGAACTGAGTTGATAATTCATGTTATTCATTCATGTTTCATCTAAACTAAAACATTCAAATTTTCTACTTCCAATCCTTAAGAAAACTGCTTTATTGGTTTTCATGTTGGATGTCAACACTATTGAAGAGGAGGTGTGATATGTTCTTCAGATTGAGTAAATGAAAGAATTGAGACTCTTAATTTCTTTGATCCCATGGCTTCCTGAAATGGCCGGCTTAAATATTGTTCTGCTGTTCTCTCTCTTCCCACAGGAGACTTTCCATCCCATCCCAGACACTGAACGAGCTAGTGTAAGCCTCACTAAGTCACTCTTAGCTCCACCGCCTCAGCTTGTGTAAGCCAATTCATGCTGAATAAGACCATGTTAATCTGGGGTTTACAACGGGACTAAGTAACTTGATTTCTCTCCTCTGTTAACCTGAAAATGCTGCGATGGCCAACTGGACTCATGGCTGGAGGGTTTTTGTTGTTACTGTTCCCAAGACAATGTGTTCATGTTTTCATCCCAAGTTCTCCTTTTGCTTTGTGTTGCTCAAAAGGAGGGATAAGGCTCATACGTACACACACACACACACACATACACACATACACACACACACACACACACACACACGTACACACTGTGTCCAAACAAAGTGGCTCCAGTTCCCACAGCTTCAATTCATTTTCTTGTTCTCACTAAAAACTACAAATTAATGAAATCAAATAGGGTTTTCAATACTTTGAAATCATGGTCACCAAATTAGATTAAAATATATCCAATTTATAGTAATTAATGCTCTGATTTAACAGAGAAATGTGTCGTGAGGTGAGGGTGAAGTCTTCATGAGAAAAAACATAATTGACTTTATTATTTTTCCATAAAGAGACATAATTAATCTGTCATCTGTTGTTTCTGCAGTGCAAAAGCCATTGACAACCACTGAAAAAAATATGTTCAACAAGAACTAAAATGACCAGCAGCAGTTTTTATTGAAATCTGGCTGTAATGTGACTTTTATGATCTCTCGAACACACACCAGGTTGTTGAAAACCAACCTGGTGTGTGTTATACTCTGGCAGCCTTGACAAGGAGTTTGAGGTTGATGAAAACCTGTCATCAGAAATCCTCAGATTCCGGCCTTGTGGTATTTTTTGCTGTGGGAGAATGAACTTACCAGCAACTGTCTGCACACTGGGATGTGTGGCAGGACTCATCTCAAAGAGGTAAACACACAAAGAAATGCCAACATTAGTGAATGCTGTGTTAATAATAAGTGAAATTTTATGTTAATAAAAGTGGGTTTGCTTGTCTAGTGTCATATAATACACCCAGTTTATGAATGTTTTTACATTTGCCCTCCCAATCACCTGGTATCTGTCTCACAAAAAGATTTCCAGAAGAAAGTTAGCAGTTAATTTGTAACAAATACTAGAAGAATTAGGTAGTTATCATGTACAGTGATAGCCATAAATGATGTAGTTGACAAGTGATCTCTGAGGTGTAGCAACTAAAATGCCACCATAATAAATAATAATCTCACACCTATCAACATAGTTATAGATATATAAAAACTGAATTCAGGACTTTAAACATACAATGCTTGCTCTCGCTGAAACTGTTTCATACGGAAGATCCATTCATATTTTGACAGAGTCCAAAACCACGTCTGCTTGCTTATCATGGTTTCCAGACAAAACACAGAGAATCATTTCGGATGTCATTTTACAACTCTTTACATATTCACACAAAAACTAATCCACACAAAGTGTCCAACATTACTCAAAGGTACCCTCCAAAAATGCAGTTATCAGAGGCCCAGGGTGGTGTACAGTCAAAGAACACCCTGCCTTCTGCTCCGTATCTCTGCACCCTTCAGTGTGGGTGAGTGTTTGGTGGGGGGAGATGGGGAGAGAGATGAGTGGAGCTGCAGAGGGGTCTTGCTTGTGTTGTGTATGGGCACTGGAGCCTCTCATGACTGGACATTGTCAAGTGGGGTCACCCGCAGGGCCGGCCTGTGGGATCACCAGGAATGCAGCCGTCTTATCAGTTGTAAAACAGATCTAGACCCTTTGAAAGAAAAGCAAATGTCTGTTTGGAGACACAGACGAGTCCTGTGGGATATTTTTCTTACCCTGCTTCTCTCTGGTTGGCAGATTTAAAGCTGCGGTGCAGATACCAAGTGACTCCGACTGTCATGGAGGTTGTGATTTAAGACATGTTTCCCTTTTTATCTCTCACCTCCCTTTCTACCAATATTTTGATAGCTTTATATAACATACTGGTAATGATGATTGTTCCTCTACTTGAGGCCAATATACTACGAAGCAGGATTTGGGGTTAGCGAGATAACTTCAGGTTTAATCCTGGGTTTTCAGTACAACGACAGTGATTCACTTCTTATCAGGGTAAATTGCCATGGTTACTTATGCTGCACGCCTAAGCTGCTCCGGGGCAGGTTATGTTCGTGATAACAGATCAATGCGTACAAAAACAGCTTCTACTGACCAATCAATTATCTTGGAAAATAGCACCACCAATAGAAAATGAGTGGAGCTCAGTACACAGATCGTTAGAGGAACTCTTTTTATATGAGAGAAAGTTTCTTGTCGGAGGGACAGACATTGTGATTTTGTATCCTGATTTCACAGTTTGATTTGCTTTATTTTATTTTATTTATTTGTTTAGCACCGCCGTGGTTGCAGCTGAAAGAATCAGGCTGAAATTGTCATACACACCATAAGAATACATCTAAGTGACACATTCATTCAATGGAATACTACTGAAAGAGCAGTGATATTATCAGCCTGTAAATTTACACATTCACACAGTCAGCGATATTCTTGCCAGCTGTCCTTCCTGCATTCAGTAGCTGTGATGCTTTTATCCTGGATGATGTATTTAACTTTTTCATAATTCTCTAAAATTACAGTTTGCTTTTCATTGGTAAAGTTGTCGCTCTGCTGCCAGTACACCAGTCATGTTTTTTGTTGGTTATATGCTGCAAAACAACTCTTTTATGCTCCTGGCTAGATTGGGAATCCTGGGTTGATTTAACGAGTTAATAACCAGCATCGTGTCATTACTTACTGAGAGATTGTTGGGCTCAGTGAAGCCAGATAACAAAAAGTGATTCAGGATATGTGGAACTTGCTTTGTAGTACAGACCTCTGGTTAGTAGCTGCAGAAGCTTAAAGCCTCATTCTGCTAATCTTTTTACCACATTTCTACAACAAGGAAATAGACAGAATTGGGACATAAAGGATGTAGTTTCTTGTACTTTTATGTCAATAGTTTGTCAGTCTGCAGACCTTTTTCAATAATAGATCTGATATCAACAACACTTGAATCAAAATCCTGCAAATTAGAGCAACACTAAAAGCCAGTGAAATTAACATTATCACTGTGATGACTAATAGAGCTGATATGATAAATTGATGTTTTTTTCAGACTGCTTTGTTGGTCAGACAACCAATTTAATGACATAACCTTGGGCTTCACAAAACTGTGATGGCCATTTCTCATTGTATTATAATGTACTCATACTATTTTATAGACCAAATGACTGATTGATTGAGAACATATATGTAAATCAATACTGTAAATAATTATTAGTTACAACACCATTAATATCTATAACTTAGTTTTTGGAGTATTACAGGAAAAACAAAAAATGATTGAGTTAAAATCTGAAAATAATGTGAAAATATTTATAATCTTGTTTTAATTTCAACCTCTTCATGATCACATCATGCAGTGCAGACACCAGATAGCAGCCGGAACATCCAAAAAGCACAAAGCAAAAGCTTGGGGAAAAAAGTTGACGTTGACACTGAGCTTGGTGCTACAAAGAAAAACTTTCTATTTTCATGAAAAATTCAGCAGGATTTTCTATCAGCTGTGGTGTTTCCGTAGTCAGACTGCCTTTCTCTCCAGGGCCATTTCTTATCCCATAATCTCTTGCTCCGTTTCCTCCTTGGCAAGCCTGGCCAATCAAAAACCTTAAAGAGGTGAGTGATAGGGGGTAGGATGAACCAATTACCGTGGCGACGACTGAAACCCTCCCTACAGCAGCCGAGTCACTAAGTCTCAGACTTGTTGCTCAGCAGGAAGCAAGAGCTGGTGGATTAGCGCTGCAGCAAACAGGCACAAGGGCCAACACGGCTGGGGGCTCTGACCCCACGAGAGGGGAGCAACACCTCCATGTGAACCTCATAAAAAAAAAACAGGCCATCAGGAGATAGAGGAAGCAATGAGCTGACCAGCAGCATTGCATTGTAAGGACTGGCGCGGTGACGCTGTTTGGTGGTCATGACCCCGTCTCTATGGTGCTGAGAGGTTGACAAACCAAAAGTAAATCCTCCAGCTCACAGAGAGCAGATTTATATATAGACTCAATCTGGTCTCTTCTTTAAAATCATCATCGCTGGAATAAAACAGGGCGTGTGTGGTCAGATTGCAAAGTCTACAACAAACAAATTTGTTTATTTATGGCACCAGTACCTGCTGCATTCACACTGGGCTGATCGGATGTGAAATTGTTAGAGGAACAGGGCTTTGATTGTGTAGCAACAAAAAGAGGTCATTCCTTCCGGATGCCTACCTAGCATGTTTTAATTGGATCCCCATTGATCTACACAGACAATAACATGGAAAAAATGTCATACTGTGGCAGAGCGGAAATAGTATGAATGGTATACTAATGCAATGTAAAAGAGAACTGGGCATCAGTATCACAGAAGGGGTTATGTATTAGAATGAATCTAAGTGTTAAGCAAGCGTTATTTAGGTACTTCACGTTAGTATTTTACTTTAGTGATTCCATTTTATGCCACTTTACACTTTTTATTCATTATATTTTGGTGGCAAATATTGTACTATTTACTCCCCTACATTTATTTGACAGCTTTTGTTTCTAGTTATAAAAAGTAAATGGTTACATTTATATAGCGTCTTTATCCAAAGCAAGGCTTTTGGCGCTCATTCACACATACACACTCGCACACCAATGGCAGCGAGCTACCACGCATGGTGCTGGCCAACCGTCTGGAGCAATTTGGGGTGCAGCAACCTGCCCAAGGAAACTTAGACATGTTGACAGGAGGAGGTGGGGCCAAACTTATGATCAGTGGACGTCGTCTCTGCCTCTTGAGCCACGGCCGCCCATTAATTTGCATGTTTAGATTATTAGTACCACAACAAATAAATGGTGATGTGTTATTTTAGGTTAAAATACCCAGTAACATGCAATAGTTAACATTAGCCCAACTTTTACCAGCTACAATGTTAAAGTGATGCTTACACATTAATGCATAAGTGATTAAAATCCAATAGTATATATTATTTAGAAATGGGTCATTCATATAATAATATATCATAATAAATGCTTTTACTTTTGGTACTTATGTTGATGCTATTACCTCTATACTTTTACTTTAGTAAAATTTGGA